>CABFVX010001564.1:94356-149570 GCA_902151425.1 Timema shepardi | reverse complement strand
CTCAAATAATAATCAGAAGAAAAATTAAATATACTTTTGTATTTCACTAGTGAACATTAATATTCTAAACCAGGATCAGCTGTATTATTTTCATAGGAATAGCATCGGGTCTGGTGTTGTCCGCTCTTTGGAGTTGATTCGAAACCAATGGTCACACATATAGATAGAGTTCGCCTCAAGTGTATCGTTGTACTAAATACAAGACAACACATGAGGGGTTTGGATTTCCTCAAGCTACCCGGTCGTGATGGGTATCTGCACATGTTGCTACGTTTGGATGGTAGAGCCGTGATCATGGGTTAAAAGTTCATTAGGGAGAAATAGTTGTTCCCCGCCACGGCTGCAAAATGTTATGTCAATTATGGCACATGAATATCTGACTCAGGTAAGCTAATTGGTGATTTAGCGTGTCAGCATCCCAACCTGGCAGGGAGTTTTTAATGTATTATTTTTATACATATTTATTTGGTGGCAATATCTTTCTTATGATCTAGTTTATTATTATTATTATTATTACTGGCACATTTCCCAAAGAAATGAAATGCTCTCTTATTAGACCCATTTACAAAGGTG
The DNA here is from genome assembly GCA_902151425.1 of Timema shepardi. Taxonomy (NCBI): domain Eukaryota; kingdom Metazoa; phylum Arthropoda; class Insecta; order Phasmatodea; family Timematidae; genus Timema; species Timema shepardi. Next base: position 148,997 of record CABFVX010001564.1, on the reverse strand, counting down.
GGAGCCATTTAGACTACGATAATTACAGACCCATAACAATACCACCAACTTTTGAGAAGATATTAGAATTACACGTGGCTAGCGATTTGACAGACTATTTAAATAAATTCATCATAATGAACACAAGGTAATATGGATTTCAAAACACAAAACCACTAAAAATCTTCTAGAACATTTTTATAATAAAATTAAAAAAATCCTCATCAATAATAAGCATGTTTTGGCCCTATTTATTGACTTTAAAAAAGCCTTTTGACACATTTTACATTGATATATTATTGAGATCATTAAAAATTATTGGAATTTATGGACCATACTTAAAATGATTTAGAGACTCTCTCACTAACAAACATTTCTATGTAAAATTAGTACTAAAAAAAGTGAAACCAAAGTGACATATGAGAGTACAACAAGGCCCAATACTAGGACCTATTTTATATCTAATTTACATCAATACTATCACAAGACAAGTAAAGCATGGACACATCTACCTACACACAGATGACACCGCAATACTGACTATTCACGGAAACCTCCAAATATTAGAATACAACCTGCAACAAGACTACAACGAGATACAAATATGGACTCATCATCGTTTAGTAATAAATACAAAGAAAACTAAAGTTATACATATTAGTTCTCCTAATATTCACCATACAAGAATCAATAGTATGCATCAAATCTATAATTCTTTGCCCAACTTGGCACAAACATGTTGTGATTGTATCGAAAAACTGGACGTAAAAGACAGTCATACTTACCTTGGACTAATCATTGACAAACATCATACATGTAACAGACACATACAAAAACTTGAGATCAAACTAAAAGGATCAACACGTGTCTTTAACCATCTCAGAATTTACTTGGATATCAAAACGATAGTAATAATATATAACTCATTAGTTCAATCAATAAAATCTCATGGTATATCCATCTGGGGAGGAACAACAGAATGTTACACAATCAAAATTTCACATTAGCAAGGAAAAATCTTGAAAATTAGATTTGGTACCAAAAACGCTAATAGATATACATTCAGTATAGAATTCTACTTCTTAACCAATTATATGAGTACAGCCTCTTTATAGGGTATTACCATTCCGATAAATACAAGCTAATAAAAACCCATTCCCTTAACACCCACTTAATTTCAAACAAAGAAGTGTATACTCTTGGCCAATACTCTAATTATTATGATAAAGAGAAACTGAGAGGTATCATCCACAAATTGTTTAATTTACTACCACCAACACTCCGAGAAATCCCTAAAATAAATATAGCAAAAAGTAAATTAAAAGACTGGACCCTTCAAAGCATAATTCAAACAACTATGTAAATACTTTTTAGAGGAAATATTATTGTATGTGTACAACTTTTTTTATTTTTTTAAAATATATATATATTAAACTGCAAGAGCTGAAGATGTACCTTTAGATACTTCGGGATTTTATCATAAAATCAATTAAGTAATCTTATTTTCAATCCTAAATAAACAATGATAGATTTATTACGATTATTATTATTATTATTATTATTATTATCACAATATAGTAACATATCATTGTAAAATATGTTTATTTTGTGTATGCCTATTATATCAAAATAAAATTATTAAATATACTGGTCAATGCATAGAAAATAAATAATCATCATAAAATGTCATTATTTTATATCACTTATGATGTACGGTATAAACATAGTAATGAATTATTACTAAACCAAACATGTTGACAACAGATTAGTGTTTAATCAACCAGTTACTAATAAAATGTTATTAAATAATTAATAGTATGAGTCATATCCTAGTTATCATTTGTATTGGTTTGATTTATTTATTAAGCGATGCGTAGCTATTGGTAAATCCTGCAGGTTTAACAAACCATTTAAACAGCCGCTAATGAAACAAAGTTCATGTGATTAGTGAATCAGTTAATATTGTTATCCTAGGGATCACGCTAGCTTTAGTGAGAAATGGCAATAATAGCAGTCCTTAGAATGTACAATTAGGTCTTGCGACACAATCCATGATTACACTAAATAGTAGTTCATGTCATTTTCCTCGGTGAACTGACACTATCACTATTATGAATAAGATAGTAAATAATATTTAATACTTTCATAAACCATTACTTTTCTGTTTCATTTGGATTCATGTGCTAATTACGTTACTGTCACAATGACCCAAAAATCAATATGGAAGGAAGGAATATTTTAGAAGAATAACAGTGAAGTAGTTATAGGTATTATTTATTAATGAATCATCCGTAAGCCTAAAGTCATAATATTAAGACTAATTTTAGGAATTTTAGCGTTATGAATCAAAAACAATATTGGTAGAGTAAAATGGTGAAAAGCGTATTTTAAAAAAATGTATGCATCTTGTCCACACTTTTTAAATACAGAATACTATTACTAATATATTATATACCATTAAATACCTATGCTAACGGGGCTAGGGGTGTTCATAACTTAACAAAGAGTTGATTCCAACATAAGTCTTCCGATTTCAACCAAATTCATTAAATACATAAGCATGTATTGTAATATAAATTATTAAGATTTAGATTAATTAGTTTATTCTGATTTGGATTTTCCAGTCAATTTGGATAGGGTCAAGTGTACTCAAGTTTGACAAAAATTGTTGAGCTTTTAATTTTAAATTTAACTAAATAAGATACAAATATTGTATTCATTTATCAAATAATGTGTCAATTGTTTTGCTGTCCTATCAGACAATTTTAGTTAAGTAAAGTGCGATAAGTCTGTTTGAATATAATAAGACAGATTTTTTTATTAAACTTGATACAGTTATGGTAATTTATTTAAAGCATATTAAATAAATTTAAGTTTGGTCCATGCAAGAAATTCCTTACCAATGCTGTCTAAATTGGGCATCGAAAACAAACAATTCTCATCTAGAATATAATTGTTTTGGATTTATTTATTCAATTCAACTTGACCAAATATAGCCAAAATGTATTCTTTAAAAAAACATTTGATATTAAACAAATTAATGGTTAATAAATTCTATAATTTTGATGAGGAATGGATTACTTTAGGCAAGGATGCTGAGAGTTAAGACAAATGTTTGGATCTTATTTTATTTAAAGTTGTCATAGCAATAGTATCTCATTATCCTAATTATAACTCTGGTGATTTCGTTCATGATTCACATATTAATTAATCCAAGCGTGAATGAGCTTATTGTGAAGTGTATACACTTCTGGAGCAATTAATATGTGAATCAGGAACGAAATCATTAGAGTGAGAAGAAGTGCAATGATATACTATTACTATGACAACTTTAAATAAAATAGGATCCAAACATTTGCCTTAGCTTTCAGCAGCCTTGTCTCAGTTAATATAATCCTCATCAGAAGCATTTCACTTGTTTACTATGAGTTTGTTTAATATCAAATATATTTTTTAAGAATATTGGTAAAACCAAATAAATATTTTAGAAACATTTATAAAATAAATAATAGAACCCATTACTTGCATACAATAGAATTACCTACCTTCTAATGGTTTTACATATTATTAATGTATTTCTTTTTAATCGTACTAGCCATTTTGTGTTCACAACCATGACTTTGTGCTTCACCTCTTATTTTACCCATTGCTTTACAATTAAAATAATAATTATCAAAACAAAATATATATAATCCAGGTCAAATGTATACGATAAAATAATGGGAAAAAATCTCTGACTAAAATTCATGGTCGATTAAGTACTTTCATTTATTAATACAAAGATTATCAATGGATTAACTCATGGGGTATGATGATGATGGTTTTCAAACTCACGGCCCAAGGCTAAATATGGCCAGTGAGACATATCCAACAGGTTGGCTTGAATGCATGCAGTCAAATACACACAAATAAATGAATGTCTAGTTTTAGTGCGTACATGATTTTAAATAAAAAGAAACAACTACAGACTGCATTATCTTTTTATAATTTTAAATAATTGATCGCGGGAATTTTTATTAAAATAGTTTAATAGCTTATGCTTCAAGGATTTGCCACTCCACATAAACATATCTGAAAATGTAACTTTTAAATAGGTTAGATATGCATTAGTGATATAAAATACACATCAAATAGAGTTTTTTTAGCACCGTGACTTACTACCTGCTCAGGTTATACACATGTGTAATAATTACGCTAGTGTATTAAAGATCAGAAAGGTTGAATTAAGAGGAAGTGTGCCCGCATTAGCGTGGAGGGTGAATGTAAAACTGATTTGTAAAAACAAACCTCAATACACCGGACATTCATTTGAGACCCAATCTCCTGGTCATCAGCAGTCTAGCCTAACATAATAGTGGCTTAGACCATGCGGCCACTGAAGTCGGTATCAAATAGCTATTATATAGTTGGATCGGTGGTCTCACAGATTAAACGTCAGATTATTATTGGTCTAGTTTGCTGGTGTCGAGAAGGTCAGGTTGAATTACAGCTGGATGTACAAAGGGTGCTTTTTCCCGTATGGTTTCCCACATTCCCTAAGCTCAAATGTGACTATAGACCATTATCCATAGGAGTGATGGTAATTAACAGCGATAAAAACTCACTAGATAAACTCTCAATTATCCATTCACCAAAAACCACATATTCTGAAAGACCTTAATTGATGTGTCGTCACTTTTATCAGCCAAACTTTCACAACAAATAATTACAATTTGTTTTAACTAATTTTACTCATTTTCTTATCTGTTTTCTTTTTTAAAGTTTTTACTTATTCTGTTATCCGTTTTCATTTATTAAGTGGTATTCCTTTTGCTATCTGTTTTTATTTTTTAAATGTTTACTCCTCCTGCTGTTGTTGTATGTTTTTCTTTTAAAAGTTTTTATTCTTTCTGCTATTTAATTTAATTTTAATATTATTCCTGGTATTTGTCAGATACTCCCACCTTTATTTAGAATGTACTCCTCATTTCCTCTTAAGCATATCTCACTCATCCCTTACCTATTAACATAATTAAAATCAGAATATTTTGGAGGGTTAGTAAGATATGCTGCTATAATAAACATCTAGAATATATTTAATCAAACATATTTTATAGTCTGTGCCATGCAACCCGCCCCAAGCTCGTGAATCTGGACCTTCAATTAGCTTGAGTCTGAGACCACTGATTTGAGGAGTGAAGTGTGGAGATGACATGAGAACCCCCACCACCCCATTATACCCGTACAAGATTATAACAGAAACATACTCATCACAGTGTATTGTATTCCTGATATATTAGACCACGTGACCCCTAGAGAGGTAGTCTAGCGCTTAGAACACTTCCTACTGACATGAACTACCAGTTAACATTCAATACCAGAAGGTTTCTCAAAGCTCCAAGGAAGAGCTGTAAAGAGAGGCGGACTAAATGAGGAACAATAAAGTAAGAATGTTAATACTAATCTCTCTGCACTTATCCTTGAGTCCTATTTCCTCACCACCTGACTAATGGGGTCTTAGCTGGCCCATTAAAGTGAGGAGCTTTGCTGGATTGAATTCAAATGAGCTCCAGACAAGGATAATTTCTGAATGTCCTTGTTAAAAACACCGGAGCTATAAAACTAAAGTTAACAACTGCTACTTTAGAAGATGTACTTGGAACAAATACAAAACAATACTACATTATTACTCAGTCAGATGTGCCTTGGATTTCAATTGGTAGCAAGTACTTATAAACATGAAATAATATGTTTAATGTCACGTTATTCTTACTGAACCAGAATTAAGGGTTAAAAATAGGAATTTGTAAATAATTTACAAATAATTAAATTACACTATAGTTTGAGTTTGTTTTAAGACAAATTTGAGGCAGCTGTACTTTACAATATTTCTCATAAATATTTTTAACAGCATTGATGCCCACTAATAGTAAACGCCAAACCAAGTGTACCTCACATGAGATGAACCGGAGTTTACTTGCTTAGTTTATATTATACACTTTTTTGATTGGACAGGGTTCAGCCAATAAAATATAATTGCTTAGTTTAAGAACAAGAGTTTAATTGTATTTCAACAAATACTGCACATTTGGATCGACATAATCGCCTTAGTTTTATCATGTCAATCTTTTACAGACAACGAGAATATCTTTACTAACAAATAGTTTATGGTTAAAACGTAGATTAGGGTTATCTAATCCCGTTATAGTAGGCATTTAATACAATCCGTATTGTATAAGTTCTGTCAAATTAATCCATTTATTCCAAAAATAATATTATCAATACATTCTATGTATTATAGGCAAATAAATCTTTATATGTTTTATTTAGAAACTATGATAAATTACTTGATCTTTGATATTCAATAAAATTCATAATAATTCTTTGATTATTCCAATATTGTTTACATCCATATATAGTACAGTACATGCAGAAATTAAGTTACTTCTCGTCGCTTAACTTGATATCAAATAAATTGTATAGTTAAATTTGTAATCTTATATAATATATATGGGTGTGTGTGTGTCTCCTTATTTTTAGCTGACCTCGAATATTTCTAAGTAGGATATGGAATCTTTTCGGACAGGTGCTCGCCAAAAATGTTTCCACAAAAAAGATTGAATTTCTTATGTAATCGATTTTGGTTTTAAGGATGAAATAATAACTTTAAGCTAATCAGTTTTTATATCTGAAAAAATAAGTCTTCGAAACGCCTTTTATTTGTTTGAGTCACTGTTATTAGAGTTTTAAATAATTCAAATGAATTAAAAGTTTGCTATGAAAATAGAACTTGTCGATAAAGTTATCATTCTTCATTCTTTCAAATATAACGAAAAATAATAATAATAGTACTACAACTAATTAAATTAAATATACGATCTGATGGATTCATGTTTAATAATATGTAGACATAGGCACAATCAGGATTGCTTCGATGTATTCCCGCTAGTCCAATATTGAGGGGAGAAAGTTACATTGATTTGAATGTTTTATTAATTCAGAGTTAAAACAAATCAAAGTAAATTAAGTGGGTAATTTAATAAATTCCTCAAAATAGAAAAATAATCCCCCATTGATCAATAATAGTGTAAATATGCAACCACATATCACGTGTCTTGCAGGACAAAATTATCAAATAAATTGGACAACATAGCACCTGCTAATCCTATAATTGTGGATAAGAGGACCAATCTCAATCCTGATAAATAAGGGGCACAATAAGTTAGTCATGATCTATAAGATAGTAGTCAATCATCTATAGAATAACCCGCCTCGGTGGCGTAGTTGGCTAATGCGCTAGTCGTGTTGAGCTTGACTGCTGAGGACGGGGTGATCGAGGTTCGAATCTCGATCGGGTGAACTGGGAGTGGTTTTTACTAAATGGTTTTCCACTCTCCCTCCACGCAAATGCGGGTTCACTTCCTATAATTCAACCTTCTCAATTCCTAATCCATTAGAGTAATTAGTACGTAAAGTGTATAATCTGAACGGGTAGTAAGACGCGGTGCTAAATAAAAAAAACTATAGTATAATAATCTGTAGAAACAGCCATTTACAATTGTAGAAGATGTGAATTATTAATATTTGTTCCAAATGTAAATATTTGGCATATATAATAAATTAAACCTAAAAATCTAAAAGACATTATATTGAAAATATCCCTACCAAAATTTACAAAAGGATCCTTTTCATCACTTTCATGATAAATAATATAAAATATTATTCCAAGTTCACGTAGGATGAGAATATTGACTTGAGGGATCCCACAAATCAAAATAGGAGGTTATTAAATTGTTTGCTCCTCTTCTCCTTCAGGGTATTGATCAGTTAGAATTTGTTCTTCATAGATTTGTAAATATAATACTAAAATGTATGTACAGTTGTATCATCTATTTAGTTTTAGTTTTTTATATAAATTTTGAATCATCAGGATGAATATCCACCTAAAGTTAATACAAGCTCGTTTATTTTACATTATTCAATTATAGTAGGTTAGGAAATTATGTATAAAAGGCAAATTGATAAAGGCTATTAAAAGCTTATCAAAGTATTTGTAGAATTTGTGGAATTTGTTATGCTTATATACATAAATGATTGATCAACCTTAATATTCTAATTGTTCTAGTTTTAAAGTCTTTCTATGACAGACGGATGTCAATACTACCCAACCTAACAAAACCGATACTTTAATATGTAGATAGTTGAAAGGTTATGTTTGGTTAGGTTGAGCTAGCGTTTATAAAACTATATTTATGTCACTAAATGATATTAAGTAAGAGTGGCCAAATGTGAGTTACCTAAAATTTTTTTTTAAATAAATGATTATAAAAAACTTTGTACATACTGTGCTTTTTGTGAATACTGTGAGGTGTTTGGTATCAGTGTCCCTTTATTTGAACTTTCAATGACTTTAACCTCTACGTATGGTGAGCTTCGCACCCTGGGAAAAGCCACGTACAATTAATTAGCCATGGCTGAAAACTGGCTCGAGCAGATAAATACCGACCCGACCCAAGGTTTGACCTTCTTACTAATTAGTAGTAGTTACGAACGCTAGTTTAACTGTGAATTGCCCCCGTCTCAAACAAAAGGGATGTTAGGGTTTACAGGGTGGGGAAAAATCGAGTTTTGCCATTGCACACATATTCTCTTGAGACAAACCTGATAAAATTGTTGCATAGATTATATTTACATTCAATTTTGTCACTGCTGGGTTGGTTCCACTGACCAGGCCCTATTTAGTACTAGACACACACAAACAATCAATCTTATATTAGTTTTATTTATAAGTTAACGTAATTTATGACTCTGCAGTGTCAGTTGCATCTTAATTAGAGTAGGACTTGGTTTGTATGAATATATATCAGGCCATGTAAATGTAAGCTCAAATTAAATAAATATGTTACCCCCATAAACACAGGTCATGATACTATAATCAGAAATATATATTTATATTTGAGAGTTTAATATATATTCTAGGTTTTCTTAGCTTTATAAATACAAAAAACATGTCTATGAACTGCAAATATCTTTCACCTGCAATTAAAATTATTAAATAAATCAGGTTTATATTTATTATAAATTTGATTTCATGACGGTTTTCAAGTGTGACCAATTTTCGCACCTTTTGAGTGGTTTCTCTACCACCAACCAAATTGTATCCTTATATTTGATTAAAGAGTATTAAAAATCTTTCGACAGATATATATAAATATACAGGTAGTTCAGAAACTCATAGCCCAAACTCCCCATAGCTTGTTTGAACCATAAGTAATACCAAATCCCTGTACATACATACATAAATCTATGCTAATACCATTCAATTGTGTCCAAAGTTTTGTCGTACAGCACCGGGAGAGCAAGGATGTCCAAGCATGCGTGTACAACAGGTTGTATAGGAGTTAGGCGCGCATCACTACAAACCTCGACATCTTGGATCACAGCAGCAGAATGTACCACAATTAATAGTGAATAGTACACCAATCTATCTAGAAATGCAAATACTTTTTGAGGGTCATCCTTAACAGCCCTACATCACAGTAAGTGCTTGCCATTATTACATGTGCAATGCCGCACGCCTACTCTTATGCAGATTGTTGTACACACATGCTTGACATCTTTGCTTTCTCAGTGCTTTACGCCGAAATTTGAACACAATTTAATGGTATTGGCATAGTTTTCCGGATGTAAGTATGTAGGGATTTTGTATTACTTCTGGTTCAAACAAGCTATATGTGCAGCTTAGGCTATGAGTTCCCGAACACCCTGTATTCATACACCATTAGCCTTTTATTAATATTGATTATTTGAATTCTTAGTTTGTTTTCTACAATGCTATAATGTGCCGAGAAATATAAAAAAATTATAGCAACATCAAGTAAAGACATTAAATATTGAATTAATTTATTTACTCATATAATAAAGAATAATTTAATTGTAAATATTAACTAAAAATACAAAATGTTGTTTTACGTCAAGGTAGAACATAATAAGATAGCTGAATAAACTTGTATTATAAATATAAATATGTTTATATAAAAGGGTAGAAATGATGACTTGAAAAGAGAAAAAAAAATGTGATAAGCTTTTGCTTTCTCCTTTCCCCTTCATTCCGCACTCCTACCCTTACCTAAACTATTTGGTCATTATTTATTTACTTACTAAACCAATTATAAGTGAAGAAAAAAACGCCATATTTGGTTACAAAATGGCTCAAAGCCAAATCATATAAAAAATATAGCTCTTCTTTGGAAGTTTTTGCATATCCCAGATATCATTATCTTTAGTTAATTTTTCAATACTTGTTTGACTCAAATAACAAACAATATTTTATGTATGGGTGCACTATGATATATTTTTATTGAAATTAAAACCCAATAAATTTATAAGTGTGTGCGGATATACGCTGAAATTGCTATTCGAGTGAAAAAATGCTAGAGCATTGCTGTGGGTTTGGGGTGAAGGCAATATTAGCGTACACAATTGTTTAATATTTACAGTTTGAATTTAAGATAGTGGAGCGACCTCTTATATGACTTCTAAGAACTACGAGTATACCTTCATCTTAGCTTAGTTAACTCTTAACACAAATATGTGCGAGTGACATATTTTCTTAGGCTTTAAGTTTATTTTTATTATTATTATTATTTAGCACCGCGTCTTACTACCCGTTAGGGCTATACGCTTTAAGTACTAATTACGCTAATGGATTAGGAATTGGGAAGGTTGAACTAGAGGAAGTTAACCCGCATTTGCGTGAAGGGAGAGTGGAAAATCATTTAGGAAAAACCGGCTCCAGTTCACCCGACCGAGATTCGAACCTCGATCTCCCCGTCCTCAGCAGTCAAGCTCAACACGACTAGTGCGTTAGCCAACTACTCCACCGAGGCGGGTTTAGGCTTTAAGTAAAATGTTTGATGAATTTTAGCTAAAAATAATTTTATATCATTCATTATGTTATTTTATTAATTTAAATAAGTTGAAAAATTACACCAACTTAGATTACAATTGCTTAAACTACAATATTGTATTATATATTTGTTATCATAGCAGCCCTCCTGAGTCGCAGATGAATTTGATATTTGATAAATCACGTTGAATTTGATCGCATGCATGTAGCTGACGATTCAACACTTTCATCAAGGACTCAGCCTTAAACTATGACTGAATAATATATGAGCGTCGGGAGAACTTTATTTATTTATTTTGTGGGAAGAGGGGGCTTCAATAATCGTAAGTTTATAACATCATGTTAAGACTAACTACTAAACCCTAAGAAATAAGAACATTGTTATATTATAAGGTAGTGGTGAAACTGTATTTGTGTAAGAGAGGAAATATGAGGGGCATGTAACAAAAACATTTTATAAGGATGGCGAGTGAGATTGTGTGTGAGCACAAAGCACACAAACATTTGTACTTTACCGAGCTATATTTGAATAGGCCGTATTCTAATGCCACGCCCGGTGCCGGCGGCTCAGAAACTTGTGAGGCTCATTTCTCGTGATGGCTTCTACTTTAATAGCCTAAATCCACCATTTTGAAAATGGCACAACATGATCTACAGAAATATGTAATAAAAAATAGGGAGTCTGATTAAAAAAAATCATAGTAGGTACTTTAAATTAGAGAATTATCCTTAGGAAAGAGTTTTTATGTTTATTCTTAGATACGTCATCAAATATATCATTAATACATATTTTGAGCTCATACCGTAGTTCAATAAGCAACTGTTGACTTGAAAAACTTGTGTTTATGTTTGCATGTCTTTCTTTCCAATTATTTATTTAGGCTTGTCACAATTAATAGTAACCTATTCTACTAATCTACCCTATTTTTAAGAGGAGACTCAAGTTAATCTACTTAGTGTTGATATATTAGTTCTCAAACAAATCTAAGGACTTATTAAGTATGTTTTAACTCACGTCCATTTAATCATCTATGAACGACGTGTTGTGCTGTTGATAATGATGGCGTGAAGAATATTTTCTAATGATTCCATTCATTGAGGAACAGAATTAATCAATTTGAAAGATTGTTTACTTTGTGTGATATTCTTATGCAAGTTGGGCTTCAATGTATCATAATTAAGTGTATTAGCCACTATCCAAGTGCAATATCTTGCAAGACCACCTACAATAATCTATCACTGTTGAATACAGGGAGATATTCCCCATACTCTCTCTTCTTCATATCCTTATATCAGGGTCAATATTCTCAGAGATCTCTTTCATCTATAACAAGCACATCTTGGAGAGCTTGGTGAAGGTGCTATGTAGCATATGAGTTAGAAAACAATTGTTTGACAGCCTAATGGAGGAGTTACAAATTTTATGTTCTATTTCTCTCCTATGAGAGAGACAAGCAAGATTTCTGACTTCTACTCTGTTAAAGTTTAATTTGTTGTAAAAATATACTTTTGCACCAAGGCATTCATTTCCACTTTGATTTATAAATATAGATTTCCAGGAAATTTTCGTTTATTGTTTGTGCAAGGCTACAAATAGATTCTTTGTCAAGAATAAGAAGATATTCAAGAGTTGTTTAAATAGGTAATGTGTTATGATAGCACATGAGTGTGCATGGACACAGAGCTTATGACAGTTCTTTGATGCCACGGCAAGATTTAATAAGATCTATAGTGACCCATCTGACATAAGAATAGGGGATCTTCTACACCATACGACATTCATGATGCTACAGTTGATGTAGATTTGGTGATTACTATCTGCGATCACAGACCTTGGGGACCACGCGCCGACCTCACAAGCCACCCTTATCTTGTCATATCTTGGTCCGCTTCTTTCCCATCTGCTTTCGACACTTGTTCCTTCAGAGCCTTGGTGTCGTTGTCTTTCCACCTTATTTTTGGAGACTTCGGGAATTTGATAAAACGAGACGACTGAATTATATCCATTCTGAATGGCAGCCATTCAGACATTTCTTAAACAAGCACCACAAATAAAAAGTCTGATTTGTATCCATTATCATAATACCCACAAAATCCTGAATTGTATCCATTTCTGAATGGTAGCCATTCAGACAGTTTTCAAATAAACGACTTTAACAAAAATCCTGATTTGTATCCACTAGAAATATTTGCATTATATCCACAAAATCCTGAATTGTATCCATTTTGAATGGCAGCCATTCAGACATTTTCTTAAACACGCATTACAAATAAAAAGTCTGATTTGTATCCATTTTCATAATGTCCACAAAATCCTGAATTGTATCCATTTCTGAATGGTAGCCATTCAGACATTTTCTTAAACGAGCACCACGAATAAAAAGTCTGAATTGTATCCACTAGAAATATTTGCATTATACCCACAGAATCCTGAATTGTATCCACTCAATTGCGGTACCACTTGTCTGATAGGTGGCAGCAGGAGATACTCGCCTTAACTCATTTCATGTTTACTAGAGAGCAGCACTTATCCTTAACTCATTCCGAGGTAACTAGAGAGCAGCCCTATCTCTATATTAATATAAAAAATATAATATTTTTAATTAATATTGTCTTATTACTTATATTTATATATATATATAAGAGAAATACTTATTGGTGTTTCTTTTAAAAGAATAATAAAAGGCTACTTTACAAATCATTGGAGTTTCTTTATTCAAATTGACTGGCTTCCTTAAACAAACAACAACATTTCAAACTGCTAATTTATGCTCTAAGAAATGAAGACGTAGGGTTATATTATTTTAACAATCTGTGTTTAAAGGTTGGAAATTGGACATTTAATTTAATGTTGGGTGCCAACAAATATTGTGTTCCTGGCTGTGAAGATAATACTTCTCGTTATCGGTTTCTCGTATATGCACTGAAAGTAATTTTATTGTTTCTTGTCGAATGGATGAGTACAAGAGGCTGAAGATTCTTTGGATACTTTACGTTTACATATCAGGTAAGACTTCCAAGTAAATTTCTAAGTTTTAAGATTTACATTACCGGTACCGACATTAAATCGGGGGAGGGGGGCTATACACATTAATCCTATAAGAAAAATATGTAAGCCATTAACATACTATTTTTGGTTAAGTTTATGAATAATTAATCAAAATATTTATTTTGCAATTGATAACTTTTCTCTAAATGTATTAATCTATCTAAAATTGTATTGTAATTTAATTTTCATAGACTTGTTAGTTGGTTGATTAGTTTATTTATAAACAATTAAAAAGGTTATATTTATCAAATAACTTTATCAGATTCACTTCACTGGGACTCTTTGTTATTGATACTACTTTTTGTCAAATATACAGATAAGTTATATATACATGGCAACCTTGCATATAGAAATAACGTTTTAAATGTTAAAATCCACCAAAACATTTATTTGAACTGAATTTTAATAGACTTGAAGGTTACTTGGCCTACTTTTTTCTACTGCAAACATTTAAAGAGATTATTTTTATATTATTATGATTAATTAATTAAATAGTCTAAGAATATGGATGGCTTAAATATTTATTTCTTACAGTACATTAACTATAAAAGTCTTTGTTACAGAAAAAAATCTTTTAAAAAATAATTGTATGAGCGTTATTGAGCCTGCGTATATTCTGATACCTAACTTACATTACATTGTACCACACACATTAGTAGGGCCTAGGCCTTATATAGTTTGGGTTTTTCCTAGGATTTTCTGAATAACCTTCAGAGGAGAACTCCTTCCTTGGGCTTAAACACAGTGACATTTTATACTATAGATTAATATAGTCCTAACTTATGAGTGTTGAAATATGTAAGCATACACCTCTCCAAACTTTTACTTTTTTTTAGTTCAAATTGGTCACCCTCAACTTAAATTATTAATGGAAATGAAACCTAAGAACCATACCTTTTGGGTGATTTTTTCTATCTAAAAAAACCTGAAAATCATAACATTCATACTAATATAAACTTAACACAAAAATATGGGAAATCCATTGATACTAAATTCAAGATTATTAAAAACTTTGCTATACATACGGTAATGCTCAATTCTAAACCAAACTCACCCAAGTGATGCAGTGAACAGATATAGTTGGAAAATCTGTAAAATTGCATAATTGTAGCTTAACATATATTTTAGAATCGAATAGCCAAAGCTATCATTTATGCATTTTAGTGAGGATCGCACCATCTAGATATCATATTCTAAAAATTGAAAAAAATGACACCTGGACACGGGAATCGAACCCGGTAAGTACGCCAATGCTCTTACGACTGAGCTATCCAGATTCGTCCCGTTCTCGTGGTCATTATTCACTCTTCACTCATAGTTTAAGGCAGAGTCTATGATGGACGTGCGGAAATCACAGATTTGTAGGTGGCTGCGTTATCTGATAGCTCATGATCTTAATTAATCACATATTTGTAGTCGATGATTTCCGCACGTCCATCATAGACTCTGCCTTAAACTATGAGTGAAGAGTGAATAATGACCACGAGAACGGGACGAATCTGGATAGCTCAGTCGTAAGAGCATTGGCGTACTTACCGGGTTCGATTCCCGTGTCCAGGTGTCATTTTTTTCAATTTTTAGAATATGATATCTAGATGGTGCGATCCTCACTAAAATGCATAAATGATAGCTTTGGCTATTCGATTCTAAAATATATGTTAAGCTACAATTATGCAATTTTACAGATTTTCCAACTATATCTGTTCACTGCATCACTTGGGTGAGTTTGGTTTAGAATTGAGCATTACCGTATGTATAGCAAAGTTTTTAATAATCTTGAATTTAGTATCAATGGATTTCCCATATTTTTGTGTTAAGTTTATATTAGTATGAATGTTATGATTTTCAGGTTTTTTTAGATAGAAAAAATCACCCAAAAGGTATGGTTCTTAGGTTTCATTTCCATTAATAATTTAAGTTGAGGGTGACCAATTTGAACTAAAAAAAAGTAAAAGTTTGGAGAGGTGTATGCTTACATATTTCAACACTCATAAGTTAGGACTATATTAATCTATAGTATAAAATGTCACTGTGTTTAAGCCCAAGGAAGGAGTTCTCCTCTGAAGGTTATTCAGAAAATCCTAGGAAAAACCCAAACTATATAAGGCCTAGGCCCTACTAATGTGTGTGGTACAATGTAATGTAAGTTAGGTATCAGAATATACGCAGGCTCAATAACGCTCATACAATTATTTTTTTAAAGATTTTTTTCTGTAACAAAGACTTTTATAGTTAATGTACTGTAAGAAATAAATATTTAAGCCATCCATATTCTTAGACTATTTAATTAATTAATCATAATAATATAAAAATAATCTCTTTAAATGTTTGCAGTAGAAAAAAGTAGGCCAAGTAACCTTCAAGTCTATTAAAATTCAGTTCAAATAAATGTTTTGGTGGATTTTAACATTTAAAACGTTATTTCTATATGCAAGGTTGCCATGTATATATAACTTATCTGTATATTTGACAAAAAGTAGTATCAATAACAAAGAGTCCCAGTGAAGTGAATCTGATAAAGTTATTTGATAAATATAACCTTTTTAATTGTTTATAAATAAACTAATCAACCAACTAACAAGTCTATGAAAATTAAATTACAATACAATTTTAGATATATTAATACATTTAGAGAAAAGTTATCAATTGCAAAATAAATATTTTGATTAATTATTCATAAACTTAACCAAAAATAGTATGTTAATGGCTTACATATTTTTCTTATAGGATTAATGTGTATAGCCCCCCTCCCCCGATTTAATGTCGGTACCGGTAATGTAAATCTTAAAACTTAGAAATTTACTTGGAAGTCTTACCTGATATGTAAACGTAAAGTATCCAAAGAATCTTCAGCCTCTTGTACTCATCCATTCGACAAGAAACAATAAAATTACTTTCAGTGCATATACGAGAAACCGATAACGAGAAGTATTATCTTCACAGCCAGGAACACAATATTTGTTGGCACCCAACATTAAATTAAATGTCCAATTTCCAACCTTTAAACACAGATTGTTAAAATAATATAACCCTACGTCTTCATTTCTTAGAGCATAAATTAGCAGTTTGAAATGTTGTTGTTTGTTTAAGGAAGCCAGTCAATTTGAATAAAGAAACTCCAATGATTTGTAAAGTAGCCTTTTATTATTCTTTTAAAAGAAACACCAATAAGTATTTCTTTTATATATATATATATTTAAAAGTAATAAGACAATATTAATTAAAAATATTATATTTTTTATATTAATATAGAGATAGGGCTGCTCTCTAGTTACCTCGGAATGAGTTAAGGATAAGTGCTGCTCTCTAGTAAACATGAAATGAGTTAAGGCGAGTATCTCCTGCTGCCACCTATCAGACAAGTGGTACCGCAATTGAGTGGATACAATTCAGGATTCTGTGGGTATAATGCAAATATTTCTAGTGGATACAATTCAGACTTTTTATTCGTGGTGCTCGTTTAAGAAAATGTCTGAATGGCTACCATTCAGAAATGGATACAATTCAGGATTTTGTGGACATTATGAAAATGGATACAAATCAGACTTTTTATTTGTAATGCGTGTTTAAGAAAATGTCTGAATGGCTGCCATTCAAAATGGATACAATTCAGGATTTTGTGGATATAATGCAAATATTTCTAGTGGATACAAATCAGGATTTTTGTTAAAGTCGTTTATTTGAAAACTGTCTGAATGGCTACCATTCAGAAATGGATACAATTCAGGATTTTGTGGGTATTATGATAATGGATACAAATCAGACTTTTTATTTGTGGTGCTTGTTTAAGAAATGTCTGAATGGCTGCCATTCAGAGTGGATACGATTCAGCTCCCCCGATAAAACAAGTTTTTATTTTATCCGTCTTCTCTTCACTGTCCGTCTGTGAACTAGACCATGGCGGAGATGAGGTTAGCACTTAAACTTCCCGATAAGTCTGAAGACTTGTCCCAACTGTATGTTAACCCTTTTGGGCCTACATTTCTTCCTATGGACTATCGCTGTATGGTTTTGGGCACGCCCATATTGGGCCTGAGCTCACCTCAGAGTACGTGGACCTCGTCTTGGAGCGAATCTTCTAATAAAGCCAATTACTCCTAGTTGCCGTGTAATAAATATTTATTTTCACAATAATATAAAGCTTTGATCTCATTTTACATTCGACCTTTTCTGATTTATAATTATATTCAAAGCTCCGTGAAGCAACCATCTTCCTCCGGAATACATAAGCAATACTTAGTCTATGATCTCACAGCCCGATTTCCCCAGTCCGGGCAGTCCGCGAACCAACACTGGTCGCGCAAATAACTGCGCCGTGAATTGCGCAGTGACTGACAACTGAGGGGTGGGGGGATATAATCCCGACACCCAGTTTCGCAGTCACTTCAAGTTGGGTCAGTGAAGGGAAGAAATCTAGCCTTACTAACACAATATCTCCTAAAGTATTTGAAGGAATTTTTCACGTAGCCATTCAACCCATTTCAGATGAGAGTTGGTTATTTATTAGCTATGGACTCCATTAAGCGCTACATTTTAAAGTGTTGGAGCTCTGCCTCTGATACTAGTTAAGCTGCTAAAGAACTCGAGGAGTAATTTTTCTAAAAATACTACTTTTATGAACCATCCAAATAAACAATTATTATATATAATGAACAAACAATAACAATTGTAAGCATATCTAGCTACCTCCAATCGAATACTCATAATTAATAATAATACTTCTCAAAAACAAAATAACAAATAAACAGGTTGCATAATCGTCTCTAGCCTTGTTACAATATTATGTTAAGTATTTATTTGAACCATGTGTAATTCGTACATATTATATTAAAGCTCGTTTCGGGGTGTCTTTTTTAATGCAGGACTTCCATGCGGCCCGGTGGCTAAGTGGATCCAGTTGATTGTGGTACTACGCGAATCTTAGAAACGAACGAATAGCTAACTTCACCCTCAACAATGCAAGTGAACATGTTCTAACGTGATCACTTACCTTTATTTTATCTTTAAAATGTACAAAGATACTTTTTCATTATCTCAATGATCCTCCTATATTTATGAGTGATAAGCCACGACTAAAAATTTAAAAAATGTTGATAATGCTGAAACGGTTATGTTATGTGTATACTTTAAAAAATAATATTTTAACTGAATGTACACACACACAAATTATATTCATATTGTGTCAATACTTGTTGTTGATAAACTGTAATATTCAAATTTTGGGCGTAGGGAGAGGGTTTAAGGGGTTCAACCTCACCTCGAAATTTTACTAAATTTCTAATATGAAGCTTAAAGATGGCCTTGCATCAAACTTCAAATTATTTACATAAGCATTCACTTTTTAAAACGTTTCCAGGGAAAGACCACTTCAAATAATTTCTAAAGGCATTTAATTTTCAAAATAATTCCAAGCGAATATCGCTTTAAATGGCTTCTAGAGGCATCCGATTTTTAAAAACAAAATTCCGTATTGGGTCCCTCCAAATAGCTTTTATTTGCATGCATGCAATTTTTTTTTAATCAAGCTAGGAAAACTCTAAATATCTTCTAAAAGAATTCAATTTTCAAAAATGTTTTAGTGTAAGACCACTTTCAATCATTTCTTAAGGTTTAAAATTTTTTAATAAAAGTAGAAAAAATCAACCTAGAACCAATCTAAATAGTTTCTAAAAGCTACTTCAGATAGCTAATTGTCGAATCTAGTTTTTGAAAAAAATTATCAGGTTATGAACACTCTAATTAGCTTCTAGTATCATCCTCATTTTAAACAAATTCTGGTTGGGGGCCAATTCAAATCGATTATAGACAATCTAATTTAGAAAAAAAAAAATGTGAGCACATCTTAAAATAGCTTTTAGAGGCATTAAATTTTAAAAAGTTTATCAAAAAAAATTCACTAAATACCCTCTAGGAGTATCCAAATTTCAAAAAATCCACCAGGTATCCTATATTAAATTGCTTTTTAAAGATTATAATTTTCAATAACTCTATAAACTTGGAAAACTAAACATATGTTCTAGGAGCATCCTATTTTCTAATATAACTGGGGGAGAAGAGAGTATCAATACCTTAAATAATATTTTTGGTTAATTCCCCCCATCTTTCCCTTTCGCAAAAATAAAGTTCCACTACTACCAACAATGTTCTTATATCTTAGGGTTTAGTTGTATGTATTAACATCTTAACTTAAGATTTTGGTACTCACTTTAAATTAAATTCTTCCTACCTCCATTATTAAAATTATATCTGGCCACTAGCCCATCGAGTAAAAAAAAAAAGGAAAAGCATTTAAAAACTTGGATGTATTAAAAATGGTATTACACAGACCCCCTTTGTCTGGAAAGAGGTGAATACCTAATTGAATCCTTAGATACTTTTTGTATGTTAAATATAAATACTCACACAACATTCTGGGACAGATATTGGCTTGGACCTAATTTGTTTTGGGTGACTTTGAAGCTGTAACTAATGTTGATGGACTATTAGTCTCTTCTCTAGCCGCTGTTAATACTATTACGCCATACCTTAAAGCCTACACTGTACGAGGTTAAATAAGTCTATAGTCGGTCAAACAATGCAACAATACCAATTTTGCACAATATTATTGAGCGTGAAAAGGTTTTGAAATTCATAAAAAAAAAAAATATTATTAGATTTATTTTTGTGTCCCTATAAAAAAATTCTTCAAAAGGACTAGCATATGTTGGTTAGTTGGCTCTGAAAATATGTCACTGAGACCAAAATATATTTTACATCGTAAGTGTTTTAGGTCTAAGCTAAAAGTACAAGTTTAAATATTGAGCCACAATAACATATAACATGGTTGCATATGTATGTATAAAAAAAATACTGGACCTGCATTGGAGATCAGATATGTAACTAGTTTGACTCTAATCGATATTGAATTCAAAATGTATTGTGGTTGTAGTAGGGGAGATAAAGAATATAATAAATGACAAGAGGCTGCTTCTAAGTAGAGCAGAAAGTAGAAATAATATCTAAATAAAATAAACTTTCCACAAGGGTAGATAAATCAAAATATAATTCTATATTTGAATGTGATCTGGTTGAAGATTTTATATATATATATAAAACTCCTTCAGTAGCCGCATTGACTTAAGAGTCACTTTCATATCAGGCTATTTTTGTTAAAGACAGGGAGATCAGAGATCATATCAAAATACATTTACTGATGGTACTTTTTCATAAGTGATTTACACCTCTCTCTCTCTCTCTTTCCATGATAATGAGAGCTCATTTAATTTAAACTCCACATTTCTCATCTTCATACCATTAAATTAATCAATTACAAAGGTGTTGTGAAAGTGAGACATGTAGAATTTAAATATAGACATGTAAATAATCGTACAGGTAGGACAATTTCGGGACTCGTAGAGTGTATATAATTATATATATGTGTGTATGTGATTCTTAGGTGCAAAGCAATCTAGATCGAACATATCTTTAGGAAGAACTGTCTTCTGTACGACGTCATAAAAGGAAAGGTTGAGGGAAAGAGGAGCTTTGGAAGAAGGAGGATTCAAATATTGGATAACTTGAAAGAAAGAAGAAAATACTAGGAGATGAAGACAAAGGCAGAGGACGGTTTGATGGTCTAAGTTCAATGACAAAAGGAATGGACCTTTCGTGGGTGTCAGAACAAATAATAATATCTAAATTATTTAATAATCATACACACTATGTTTTAGAGTAGGGTAGCTCAATTCATGGCCCGCGAGACATATCTGACTGGCTCTTTTCTCTGTAATATTTTAATTTTAAGACCTACTATCCTACCTGCAATCATATACGTATACAAAATGAAAAAAAAAAGTTGTATATATAAATTTGAATAACACAAAACACTGAACTATTTCAAATTGTGCTATATTTTGTATCACTTTAAGAACCTACTTGATAGAATGAATTTTTATTTAAATAACTTAATCAATACTAATTTGAGTATTTGTCTAACCCCCGTGGACATCTGGTAGAAATATAATTTGTTTTAATTTTTCCTTGTAAAATATTGGTGTTTATATGTTTTAAATATACAGTAAAGATTTTAAATAAGTAGCATAAAATATCTAGCATATACCTACATCTTTGGATACGCGTGTTAAACGTGAAGCTCTTCTCTTATATTTTTGCCACTATCGGGAAGGTCAGAGTTTAAATTCTAGCCTAATTGAATGGTGCATTTCCAAAACGTTGTAAATGCCACATATAGGTGAAATACGTTTTATAACGGAAATGGGTTGTAAATGCCACGCTTCACGCTGTGGAGTATTCGTGTAAAAATAGTGCTGATCCTAGTGGTAGAAAATTTAAGTTGAACTGTTGTGCAAGTCATAACGTTGTAACAGCCAAGGTGCAATTCGAGCGGCAACGTAGGCCAGTTGCTTTGTAATATTGACTAGTGACAACAACTCTGTAGGTTTGTTGTTTATTTGAGCTGCGTTTTTTCATTGTTTCTTTGATTTTGATTTTTATTGCTATGAGTTCTAATGTAAGTCAACCTTCTAAGAAAAAAAAAAGATGTGAAGATAACTGGTTTAAAAATAAAGTGAAAAAACAAAGAAATTCGGGTAGTGAATATGTATCTCCAAAAACTTTGAAGATAGTCAAAATGAAAAATTCTCCAACTGAGGTGACTCCAAGAAGGGTTCAACTGTTGGGGGAGAAGATATTGGCTGGTAAAATGGATAGTTCAGATCAAAGAGGAGGGTCACGAAGGACTCTTAATAACATTGAGTGGACAGATAAAATTGTGGAGCACATTAAGAGCTTTCCCACCATTGAAAGCCACTATGCAAGGAAAATATATCCAAACAAGCTCTTCTTATCCCCAGATTTAAATGTAAGCAGGATGTACCGTGCTTTTTTGGAGAAGTATTGTTCTGAATGCCCTCCTGGCAGGCCCCCAGTTACACGACAGTGGTATAACGAGATTTTCCTTTTCCGATTCAACTTGTCATTTGCAAGACCCAAGGTTGATACTTGCTCTACTTGTGACAGCCTTGCTGTCAAAATAAAGTCAGGTGATCAATCAGCTATTATAGAGCAAGTGTTACACCACCGTCGAGCAGAGTCTGCCACAAAATTAATGTCATCTGACATGAAAAATGCTCCAACATCTGATGCTTATGTTATTGCTTTCGATCTACAGCAACAGATGTATATCCCTCAACTCACTCATACAGAAATGTATTATTCCCAGCAGCTTGCGGCTTGCAACTTAGGAATTCACGACTCTGTCACGGGGAGGGGAACTATGTGTTTGTGGACAGAAAATTTTGGTGGAAGAGGGTCTATGGAAATAGCTTCTTGTTTGTACAAATACCTCACGACAGAAGTTCGTATGTGTGAAAAGAAGAAGCTCATTTTATGGTCTGACAATTGCGGAGGTCAGAACAAAAATCAGTATATTATCGCCATGTATCTTGTTCTGTTAGCCAATAATGTATTTTCTGAAATAGTTCACAAATTCCCAGTGAAAGGACATACATTTCTCAGCTGTGACAGAGACTTCGCAGTCATCGAGAAACGTAAAAAAGTTTGTAAGGCTTACACATTGATGGATCTGGTTCGCATTATTACTAGTGCAGCCCAAAACAAACCTTTCACATGCACAGTGTTTGAAGAGTTCTATGATTTCAAAACTATTGCCCGTGCTAAACTAAACACAAAGAAGTTAGGAATTTCAACAGCATCACAGCTCCGCCTTACCGCTGAGGAATTTGGTAAAGTGATGGTGGCAAAAGGAACTGGTGAGCTTGCAGGTTGGTGTAGAGGGATTAATGTGCTGAAGGAGGGAATTAAATTAGAGGACTTCAAAGACATTCAATTACCTACAGCTCGAACACATTTTGGAATTCCAGAAAATAATAAAGCTGATATCAGGAGAATGATTCCTTATCTGGAACAAGACGCCCGACACTATTTTGAAACAATGTTGGCACAATCAGGACAACACTGTGCTGAAGAAACCAATGGTTAAAGACAATGAATTTTTAACTTTTATTAAAGTTTTAAATTTTTTTTGAAAAAATAATTAACTGTTTATTATTCATTATGGTGTACTGAAATTTCTCTTTTGCAGTTTTATTGTTACGGTATATTATAATATATTTTTTTATAAAAAATAATTCAATGTATATTCAGCTGGTGTAGCTAAATTCTTTTATGAGGTATTATTAAATTTATCATTTTTAAATCTGAATTTGTCTCTTAAGATACCAGCTGTCCAACAACAATATTGCTGGTATATACAACGTTTTGACTTGCACCTATGTTGGCACTTACAACGTTTTGGAGCTAAAGTGAAGTTTGATATTTTTTAACATATGTCATTAATGATAAATACATTTAAACATATTTTCTTCTTTTCTTATATTCCTTTAAATTACATTGTAATATATCATGTCTTTAACGATATTAAATTAGAAGAAAATTAGTTTTATCTCTCTCCTGAAAAATTTAAATTTTGGCATTTATGACGTTTTGGAAATGCACCATTCAATTATATAATGAGGTTTTTACTTTCTCTCGACCCCTTCAATAAAGAAATATTGTGATCGTCAAAGGAATCGAACCAAAGATTTTTATAAATAACTATATTTTATAACCCCATGAAACAGAAATTTGGTTTTTGCGATGCCGTCTGTCTGTTTCTTGGACTAGAGCCAAAACCATTTTACCAACTAAGTTTAAAAAAATGTATCTAGGCTTTTTATAAGGTTCCTCCGAGGGGTTTTTGGAATTAAATATCAAACCCCAAAATTAAGAATAGTTTAATGAAGGGCAAAAAGAGAAAATTGATTTACTCATAGTCCAATCTAAAAATTTTGATTACATTTTATACCTAAAAACTGATTAACATTACAAATAAAATTGAAAGTTTTATTTTTCCATGAACATGACTTTGTAGGCGCCTTAGAGAAGCGTAAATTTCTAACTGTGATCATATTTCAGAAATTATTATGTATACGAAATAACTTACTAATGCAAAGTTGTAGAACTAATAAAAACTTGAACATATATTTTAGTTTGGAATGTATTTTTATAAAACCAATAGTTTCTGAATTATGAGCGAACATTTCTTTATGGAGTACTTTGGAATATAAACTTAATTGTTATGCTTTTTTAAGGAGAGATATGCTTCTCTTTTCTTAATTTGCCCATAATATTGTGGATTATTTCATTTATGCTCTTTAGTGGAGTGTTTATGCAACAATGTATATTATTTCGGTTCATAAATCCTAATAGTTTCTAGCAAATGTATTTATTTAAATACTAAAGAGAGAGAAAGTAAGTGTGGTGCATCACACCATTTATTTTCTTAATAGGGGTATACGTTACTTTCACTCAAAGGTGGTTAATTTTCCTCTTAATTGTATCTTCTCCATTCCTTATATATTAACGCGATTAAAATGGGAATAGTCCGGATAGGTATTAAGATGAGCTTCTAACGCCACTTGGTCCTATCCATCCCGGAATCCTTTGTTCGGATCCTGACTGGTTTAGTATCCGACCTGATCGTCCTGGATTCACGTGCGTTAGTTTATCTCTCAACGTTAGATTTAAATATTTAATTATATTTTGTTCGGGCACCAGGTATTTTCATGTTCCCTAGCAACAATTAGACTGGGTCTAATTTAAATTAAAGGGAACATAGATTAAAGAGCACAAATTAATATTGGGATTATTTTTTTCCACAGTTTGGCTCTGGTCCTAATAATTAAATGTAAATAATGAATGTTTAGTTGGAGTGACCGCGGGACTGGGTAAAAAACGTCCGATCTGTATAATGGTAACCTCACGAGCTTTTAAGATACGTCAGATATGGTTGAAGCTATGCTCGCAAACTTTTAAGATACGTCAGATATGGTTGAAGCTATGCTCGCAAACTTTTAAGATACGTCAGATATAGTTGAAGATATTCTCGCAAACTTTTAAGATACGTCAGATATGGTTGAAGATATTCTCGCAAACTTTTAAGATACGTCAGATATGCTCGAAGCTATGTTCGCGAGCTTTTAAGATACGTCAGCTATGGTTAAAGGTAGATCGTGAGTGTTTTTCCAATGGCTTCCACAAGGGCCTCTTGCAACTCTAGCTGCGTCCCCTTGGACGATTTCCTTTCCTAAAAGGAAATCAGCAAAGGTCAATTTCACTGTAACTTAAAAAATTTCAACTTGGCTTAGGGAGATCTTTTATAATTTGTCTTGTTCCTTGCTGCTAGATTTTAAGGATTGTAAATACTTAAAAACACACAATTATATATTGTAACCCTATTTTATAGAGTGAGACCAAGTGACGCTTCAGTACGTCCTTCACGAAATCCTGCTAAAGTTAACATGAAATATTTGTTATGACTCACTAAATCCTGCTAAAGTTAACATGAAATATATGTTATGACTCCCTAAATCCTGCTAAAGTTAACATGAAATATATGTTATGCTTCACTAAATCCTGCTAAATTATTATTAATATTATTAGCACCACGTCTTACTACCCGTTCGGGTAATACGCACTTACGCTAATGTGTAATGGTAGGGTGATTGTGAGATGAAATGAAGGACCTACAGCTTAACGTGGAATCCGAGCCACGGTGGAGGCCTGGCATTCCTCACATTCACAAGATGTCTTGTCAGAGATGAATGAAGGGTTTGGTAATCAGATAAATCTTTGCCGGGACCGAGGATTGAACCCTGGCCGCCAGCACAGAAGTCTGACACCGTACCCCTAGACCGCCAGGTCACCCAAATCCTGCTAAAGTTACCATGCAATATATGTTATGCTTCACTAACAAAGGTACTGGTTGCGAACATTTTATACACGCAACGGTCCACAAAGCGCCCCGAGTTTGTGATTTTGGGCCTCTTACATATTTGAGTTTCTTAAAATCATATAATATATTCGAGCCTTTTAAATTTAAAACTAATAGGATACATTTTTTAAATTATGTTTAGTAAAATATAATTTAACAAACTTACAAACTCATCTTTCTCTTTTAGGGCCAAAGTATAGTAAGTTACATCCCCTAAATAAATCTATGTACTTATAAAATAGTATATTTGCAGCGTCAAAGTAACTAACCTGTGGTGGTAGTACGTTCACTCTCACGACGATTCAACAAAAGCTATTCTCACCAAAGTAGCAGATAATTTCTTCCCCCCTGCTCCTGTCATCAACCCAGTAGTTCCCAGACTGCTCGTCATCTGATCTGACACATGATCGATATATCCTTACTCACTGTCAGTGGCGGAGAGCTTCAAGGCCACCAGACGAGATAGATACCCCCTACCTCAACCACGTAATACATCTTATCTCGAAGCCATCTGGTATTATCACTTTCAGGAACAGTTCTACCTGACATGTTTATAGGAGGCAGGGGTTTGTTTATCACTAGTCTGTCACAATCAGGGGCACAATATTGAATGTTTATACTTTCCCTCGAACTTGGTCGGCACGTTATTTGCCCCTCGTTGCGTTCTTGACTTTGCGAATATTTGACCAAATAATCCTTTCTATTAGATACAGGGAAAGCTTTGTTTGTACAGCAGACTTTATTCATGAAAGATATCTAGAAATGAACAAATGAAAGATTGACTATACATGGCAGCTAGGCATGATGACTAGATCGGTGACTAGGCATGATGACTAGACCGGTAACTAGGCATGATGACTAGACCGGTGACTAGGCATGATGACTAGACTGGTGACTAGGCATGATGACTAGATCGGTGACTAGGCATGATGACTAGACCGGTAACTAGGCATGATGACTAGATCGGTGACTAGGCATGATGACTAGATCGGTAACTAGGCATGATGACTAGATCGGTGACTAGGCATGATGACTAGATCGGTGACTAGGCATGATGACTAGATCGGTAACTAGGCATGATGACTAGATCGGTGACTAGGCATGATGACTAGATCGGTGACTAGGCATGATGACTAGATCGGTGACTAGGCATGATGACTAGATCGGTGACTAGGCATGATGACTAGATCGGTGACTAGGCATGATGACTAGATCGGTGACTAGGCATGATGACTAGATCGGTGACTAGGCATGATGACTAGATCGGTGACTAGGCATGATGACTAGATCGGTGACTAGGCATGATGACTAGATCGGTGACTAGGCATGATGACTAGATCGGTGACTAGGCATGATGACTAGATCGGTGACTAGGCATGATGACTAGATCGGTGACTAGGCATGATGACTAGATCGGTGACTAGGCATGATGACTAGATCGGTGACTAGGCATGATGACTAGATCGGTGACTAGGCATGATGACTAGATCGGTGACTAGGCATGATGACTAGATCGGTGACTAGGCATGATGACTAGATCGGTGACTAGGCATGATGACTAGATCGGTGACTAGGCATGATGACTAGATCGGTGACTAGGCATGATGACTAGATCGGTGACTAGGCATGATGACTAGATCGGTGACTAGGCATGATGACTAGATCGGTGACTAGGCATGATGACTAGATCGGTGACTAGGCATGATGACTAGATCGGTGACTAGGCATGATGACTAGATCGGTGACTAGGCATGATGACTAGATCGGTGACTAGGCATGATGACTAGATCGGTGACTAGGCATGATGACTAGATCGGTGACTAGGCATGATGACTAGATCGGTGACTAGGCATGATGACTAGATCGGTGACTAGGCATGATGACTAGATCGGTGACTAGGCATGATGACTAGATCGGTGACTAGGCATGATGACTAGATCGGTGACTAGGCATGATGACTAGATCGGTGACTAGGCATGATGACTAGATCGGTGACTAGGCATGATGACTAGATCGGTGACTAGGCATGATGACTAGATCGGTGACTAGGCATGATGACTAGATCGGTGACTAGGCATGATGACTAGATCGGTGACTAGGCATGATGACTAGATCGGTAACTAGGCATGATGACTAGATCGGTGACTAGGCATGATGACTAGATCGGTGACTAGGCATGATGACTAGATCGGTGACTAGGCATGATGACTAGATCGGTGACTAGGCATGATGACTAGATCGGTGACTAGGCATGATGACTAGATCGGTGACTAGGCATGATGACTAGATCGGTGACTAGGCATGATGACTAGATCGGTGACTAGGCATGATGACTAGATCGGTGACTAGGCATGATGACTAGATCGGTGACTAGGCATGATGACTAGATCGGTGACTAGGCATGATGACTAGATCGGTGACTAGGCATGATGACTAGATCGGTGACTAGGCATGATGACTAGATCGGTGACTAGGCATGATGACTAGATCGGTGACTAGGCATGATGACTAGATCGGTGACTAGGCATGATGACTAGATCGGTGACTAGGCATGATGACTAGATCGGTGACTAGGCATGATGACTAGATCGGTGACTAGGCATGATGACTAGATCGGTGACTAGGCATGATGACTAGATCGGTGACTAGGCATGATGACTAGATCGGTGACTAGGCATGATGACTAGATCGGTGACTAGGCATGATGACTAGATCGGTGACTAGGCATGATGACTAGATCGGTGACTAGGCATGATGACTAGATCGGTGACTAGGCATGATGACTAGATCGGTGACTAGGCATGATGACTAGATCGGTGACTAGGCATGATGACTAGATCGGTGACTAGGCATGATGACTAGATCGGTGACTAGGCATGATGACTAGATCGGTGACTAGGCATGATGACTAGATCGGTGACTAGGCATGATGACTAGATCGGTGACTAGGCATGATGACTAGATCGGTGACTAGGCATGATGACTAGATCGGTGACTAGGCATGATGACTAGATCGGTGACTAGGCATGATGACTAGATCGGTGACTAGGCATGATGACTAGATCGGTGACTAGGCATGATGACTAGATCGGTGACTAGGCATGATGACTAGATCGGTGACTAGGCATGATGACTAGATCGGTGACTAGGCATGATGACTAGATCGGTAACTAGGCATGATGACTAGATCGGTGACTAGGCATGATGACTAGATCGGTGACTAGGCATGATGACTAGATCGGTGACTAGGCATGATGACTAGATCGGTGACTAGGCATGATGACTAGATCGGTGACTAGGCATGATGACTAGATCGGTGACTAGGCATGATGACTAGATCGGTGACTAGGCATGATGACTAGATCGGTGACTAGGCATGATGACTAGATCGGTGACTAGGCATGATGACTAGATCGGTGACTAGGCATGATGACTAGATCGGTGACTAGGCATGATGACTAGATCGGTGACTAGGCATGATGACTAGATCGGTGACTAGGCATGATGACTAGATCGGTGACTAGGCATGATGACTAGATCGGTGACTAGGCATGATGACTAGATCGGTGACTAGGCATGATGACTAGATCGGTGACTAGGCATGATGACTAGATCGGTGACTAGGCATGATGACTAGATCGGTGACTAGGCATGATGACTAGATCGGTGACTAGGCATGATGACTAGATCGGTGACTAGGCATGATGACTAGATCGGTGACTAGGCATGATGACTAGATCGGTGACTAGGCATGATGACTAGATCGGTGACTAGGCATGATGACTAGATCGGTGACTAGGCATGATGACTAGATCGGTGACTAGGCATGATGACTAGATCGGTGACTAGGCATGATGACTAGATCGGTGACTAGGCATGATGACTAGATCGGTGACTAGGCATGATGACTAGATCGGTGACTAGGCATGATGACTAGATCGGTGACTAGGCATGATGACTAGATCGGTGACTAGGCATGATGACTAGATCGGTGACTAGGCATGATGACTAGATCGGTGACTAGGCATGATGACTAGATCGGTGACTAGGCATGATGACTAGATCGGTGACTAGGCATGATGACTAGATCGGTGACTAGGCATGATGACTAGATCGGTGACTAGGCATGATGACTAGATCGGTGACTAGGCATGATGACTAGATCGGTGACTAGGCATGATGACTAGATCGGTGACTAGGCATGATGACTAGATCGGTAACTAGGCATGATGACTAGATCGGTGACTAGGCATGATGACTAGATCGGTGACTAGGCATGATGACTAGATCGGTAACTAGGCATGATGACTAGATCGGTGACTAGGCATGATGACTAGATCGGTGACTAGGCATGATGACTAGATCGGTAACTAGGCATGATGACTAGATCGGTGACTAGGCATGATGACTAGATCGGTGACTAGGCATGATGACTAGATCGGTAACTAGGCATGATGACTAGATCGGTGACTAGGCATGATGACTAGATCGGTGACTAGGCATGATGACTAGATCGGTAACTAGGCATGATGACTAGATCGGTGACTAGGCATGATGACTAGATCGGTGACTAGGCATGATGACTAGATCGGTAACTAGGCATGATGACTAGATCGGTGACTAGGCATGATGACTAGATCGGTGACTAGGCATGATGACTAGATCG
Source organism: Timema shepardi (assembly GCA_902151425.1). Classification (NCBI taxonomy): domain Eukaryota; kingdom Metazoa; phylum Arthropoda; class Insecta; order Phasmatodea; family Timematidae; genus Timema; species Timema shepardi. The sequence goes on along the minus strand of CABFVX010001564.1, from coordinate 117,583 downwards.
GTAACTAGGCATGATGACTAGATCGGTGACTAGGCATGATGACTAGATCGGTGACTAGGCATGATGACTAGATCGGTGACTAGGCATGATGACTAGACCGGTAACTAGGCATGATGACTAGATCGGTAACTAGGCATGATGACTAGATCGGTGACTAGGCATGATGACTAGATCGGTGACTAGGCATGATGTCTAGACCGGTAACTAGGCATGATGACTAGGGATGTGGTATCGAAATAAAAGTATCGATACTGTACTCATTAAAAATATTGGAAGAAAAATATCGATATCGTTATAGTATCGAAACGCACATAAACTGTTCTGCTTTGTTAGCTTGGGGAACCCTTTACGGGTCATCTATAAACCACGTAACGCTTTTTTCTTACCTTTTTAGCCCCCTTAACCCAGTGTAACACCATGTAGACATTTAGCCAACATCCCTTACAACCTGTGTTACGTAGCTTTTCTCACCAAGAATGAATGTGATTATTTAGTCAATATTGCATAGGAACGTTTTGTGATACTAAAGGAGGGATTCAGATTTAATACTTCTTAAAATTCATTTTAAATCCTGGAGATAAATGATTTCAGAGATTATTATTATTAATGGATAGCTACACATACAAACAGATAAGACAGACAAGTACAGACATAAATACGTTGAACTCAAATTCCTCAGGTTCAGGAGGGAACACCTTTGCTATATTTATGTTAAGGGTGTCAGGTTTGTGATCTGAGTAAGAGAAAGACGACAATACTATGTGCCGACTAGGATGAACCTTTTATATAGTGGTGATACATGATAATGTTAAAGTGCCCACATCCGATGCTTGACGTTGGGGGAATGCTTCTTTCTAAATATTGTGCACTTTTTTATAGTCGTATTATCATCATGAAGAAAGCTATTCAAAGAAGTCTAGGTACACAACGTTTGTTTTACTATTTAGCACCGCGTCTTACTACCCGTTCGGTTTATACGCTTTTATTACTAATTACGCTAAGGGATTGGGAATTGGGAAGGTTGAATTAGAGGAAGTGAACCCGCATTTGTGTGGAGGGAGAGTGGACAACCATTTAGGAAAAGCAACCTTAAGTATATCTGACTGGTATTCGAACCCCATCTCCCCAACATCAGCCGTCTAGTCTACTAAGATAATTACAATTTATACAATATAGCCACCATATCGTATGTATAATAGTTGCATTTATATACATACACACTAGATTTATCAGAAAGGAAAAGTTATAGGCCTAAATACACCTACCTTTTGTAAATATTTAATTATATTTGAAGCTTTACTTTTCATAACATGCTGCTGGTACGAAGAAATAACATCATTAATGGACTCCTCAAACTTGTCTTGAGATAAATTCTGTACTCCTGCTTCTTTCCATTTCACTACAACATCTTTTTGAAAGACTTCCATTATTTTTTCTTGATAGCGCTTTTTATACGCAAGTGTACCTAGGTTCCCTACTGGGTACATATAATTCATAGAAAAAACAGAGTCATTTTAACCAAATAGATTTATTATAGTAAACAATTAGATAAATTGTCATAAATACAAGTTTCACATGATTGAACAATTAGCAAAGAGCAAATTAAGAAAATAACATTTACACAGTCTCACTTAGTAGAGTCGAATATTAATAGGTATCCATAGACCTTGATGTATTCTTAGCTGATAAATCCAGCTAATTGAAGGCTATGAAACAGGTGTCACAAACATACTACTGCTGGTCTTTTACCGCTATGGTACTGCCAGAGCATAATATAGTACGTTGATAACTATTACAGGCAAATATAAAAATAGAATAATTTGCGCGGACCCCACAATGAAGCTAGGGCAATTTCCTTGGGTCGCGCCATTAAGCTAATAATCAGCTAATTCACAGTTTCAACAACATTTACATTTAAAAACCTAAAACTTGTTTTTAAAGAAACAGACATCCTGGTGGTAGCCCCCAATAAAAAAAACTAGTGTTCATGACGTTTAGGACGTCATGACTAATCTGGAACAAAGTAGTAACGAACTTGTGACTTAGACTAAGTCACAACACTAACATTCTTAGCCAGAGGCTTTAATGTAAGAACCGTGCCATATGACACATAAATAAACTCAGCAAAACATCTATGCTAAAGTTTGACATACCAATTAAGTAAATCAAAAAAACCATTCTAGTTGATATATTTCTAGAAACAAAACTTGGCTTCTCTCAAAATAATGACATATAAATTTCCTTTAAATAAGGTTGCATAAATTACACTACTTTACTAAAGTCCAAGTCGTAAAGACTTGGCCACGACGACTGGATACTAGTACCGCAGATTGCGTCGTCCATGTTCACGGCGAATAGGGTCGGACGACCCCTTATCCTGTTGTCACGGCAGAAGGTGGAGAATCTGACGCCGCAGTCTCCATGGTCTTTCATGTAGGCGCCGGGCGGCGAATGTTCCTGGTTGTCTCTACTCGCTGTGGAACTTTTCTCTGATTTGCAATCTCTGGCCGGCCTAGACATATACCCAACCTGGCTAGGACAAGAAGAATAAGAAATGGGGAATAAAAATGTAAAAATAGACCGAAATAAAGGGGGATAAAAGTGGGTTGAAAAGGAAAACAAATGAATCACATCAAAGGTTCTTCAAATGACCACCAGTATCGCTGTGTGCGCAACAGGTCTAGGAGTCGATCCTTCACCTCTAGTTCTTTTCATCAGCTGAGTTTAGTCACTGCGCACGTGTGTCGGCCATGATCTGGAACCTCGTGTTTTTCAAAAGAGTTATATCTGCAGACATCTGGCTGGGGTGAGCTTGTTCATAAATAATATTATATCATAATATATCTGTATTAATTTACTTATTTAATATCCACGGGTATTTTTATGAGAAGTAAGGATATAGACATATTCTTTTACATTTTTCGTGTGCGTACACCACGTGGCAGGAGTACGCCAGTTTATGAATTATCATCCACCGGGAATAGCGAAGTGTTTTAGTTCATAAACACAATAATATTAGTCTTCTTCTTTGATATTTAACACCGTAACTATCAAAAGACAATATTTTTGATCAACCACGTGTTAGGAGGTAAGACGATAGGTAACTTTAGTAGATCAGAAGATATAGCTTTAGAGACAGTTTGTATTAAATATGCTGATATAATTTCTATCTTGCATAAAATCACGAAAATATTAAATATTTTCTTGTAGCTGTTCATCCATTTGGTTGACACGCTACACAAGCAATGAACAAGTTTCCTCCTTTTGAAGAAATTATTTTTGCTTTTGTACAAACACAAGCGATTAGTCACGGCTTATGTAAAATAAAGTGCAGTAGGAATCTAAATTATACTCAAACTAAACTATACGTATAAATTACGGACGCTTGTTCTGACAGCTGCTATCCAACTAAAATCACGTGTGGGGTCAGTTGGACAAATCTAAACAAATGCCGTGAGTATAAATATGTTACCGTCATTCGAATGAAAATATGTGTTTTGAATGTGCTTTGCGTTCATAGTCTCGGGCAGACAAAGCCACCTAAAGCGCATTCGAAATATTGTTTACAAAATTGTTACTTTTGCATTTTAAACACCACAGATATTCGAAAGTTATCCATAAGTATGTTTATCAAAAAAATGAAATCATGAAAAATAATATTATTTTTCAACATTAAAATTTGATTTTAAGTCCTGTGTTACGTAACACTTTGATGTACCCACCCTCCTCTCATGTAACAGCATATATATACCCTGATTTTGGTTGGAAGAACAGTAGTGAAAATTCAAACTTATTTCTTTGCGGGCAAAGTTAATAGCATTTTACTATATTATTTATGTTATTCTATCGGTATTAATAATATCTATCAAAAGGGACAACTGCAGATAACGTGACTAGAAGTATAATTATATTAAAATTGTTTTAGTAACGTTAGTAACTAACTTTTACTGTTCTTCCCACCAAAATCATACTATACATTGGAGCTCACCCTCCACCCCCACCCCCCTCACAGCGTTACGTGGTTTATGGACGACCCCTTAGTTGACTGAGTTCATTTACTTCTACAAAAACTTATTTTGTTTGGTTTCTGATGACCGCGCTCATTAATAAAGAAGGAGGTAGTCGACTGGTCACATCTTGCCCCTTCATAGCGGTCAGGCATCAGAATGTATTGATAAACAAAGATGTAAGAACAGCTATGAATAGTGATAGGCTAAAAGATATTGAATGCTTGAGTTGCTTCTTGCTTGTCATGCAGAAAATGATTGAGAATTGAGAAATTGTGTAATCTTGTTCTTCTTCTACAGTTCACACTATTAGACATTTTTAAATCCCAGCATGAGTGAAGATAACAAAAAAAGATGTTTCTTTCGATACCAATCCGATATCGGAGTGTGAGTACAAATATCAGTAAAAGTATCGTAAAAAAATATCGTAAAAAAATATCGATAGAGAAAATACTAGTATTGAAAGGAAAATATCGATATTGTAAAGTATCGATACTTTTTCGCATCTCTAATGCTAACTACAAAGGTTAACTAGGCATGGCGACTACCTAGTATTACTAGGCACTAAATATATTGTTTGTAGCCGCATTTGTGGTCACAGTAATTATCTAATGCGTTTCTTCCGTATTAAACTTAATTGCCGGTGTCGGGAATATCGGGGCTCAAATCACGGTCGTAGGCATTGAGGGCTGTGTTTCCTGAAGGTTTTAGTCTCTTTTTTCTACGTCATTTCATGTGCATTTCCTACTCTCCTAGCGAAATTAATATGTGCTTATAGCCTGAACGGGTACAAAGCTGCTTGGAAAACAAAATGTTATTTGTAAATCCAGCCGCTGCCTAGACAAATCCTTCAATCTATTAACTTTGAAATGTACAACATTTTCACATTGCTGAAGGGCACGCAAGTCTAGAGACTAAGGTATGATTAATATCAAAAAATACCTGGAGGGAGAGTGAGAAATCATTTGAAAAGAATCGCCCTCAGTACAATCTTATGTGATCTCGAGCCTCTTCACATGGAGCCACTCAGCAGTGCTTCTGAGAATCGCTTCCCCTCGCAAATAATAGAGCTAAATGGGGGGTTTCACACACAGCCACAGAACAGCAGCGCTGCCTCCGGTATGAGTAGTTGGCCTCGCCGCTGGTGACGGCCACTATAAGTGGCGCTGTTAGTCATGAAACCAGACACTGACTGGGACAGGTTTGCAAATGTGTTGAGAGAGAGGTTGGGACCCACCCCTACCTTTGCGGCGGAAATCGATCATGGTGCGGAGCTCATAACTTCCGCCATCAAGGAGTCGCTCGAAGCTTCGACGCCTAGGCACCATCCTAAGAGGACGCCACAGACTTCTTTGCCCGATACTATCCTCAGGCACGTCCGGGAGAAAAATCGGCTGAGGAAGGCTTGGCAAGTCTCGAGGGACCCGGTAGACAAGGCCAACTGGAGCCGCAATGTCCATGCGGTTCGGGAGATGGTCCGAGAATACCGGAACAGTGTCTGGGAGGACAAGATTGAGAGCCTGTGCGTGCAGGACAGGTCCCTGTGGCAAATGACGAGGAACTTGATGCGGGTCCCCGCACCAAGGCCGCCTATTGTGGGTCGCAACGGGGTGGCCAACTCCGACAAGGAGAAGGCCGATGCTCTCGCTGAGCACTTAGAGGCGCAATTTGTACCGACTGACAACCCGTCAGACCCGGTGCACGTTGCGCACGTGGCTCAGGTCATCGGTGCGGTCTCGTACAGACCCTTGGATGAACCTGAACCCACGGAGGTGACAGAAATGTCACGGGCGATAGCCGCTCTAAGATTAAACAAGGCCCCCGGACCCGACGGTATCAGTAACGCGGTCCTCAGAAAGCTGCCCTTGGAGGCGATTGACTTCCTCGTGGAGTTATTCAACGCCGTCCTGTTCCTGAGTCACTTCCCCAAGCTCTGGAAGCACGCCAACGTCCTCTGCTTTCATAAACCGGGTAAGGACCCGGCCCTAGCTTCGTCCTACCGACCGATCAGCTTGCTCGACTGTCTGGGCAAGTTGTTCGAGAGACTACTACTGACGAGACTGACCCGACATGTTCGCGAGGCGGGCATCTTGGTGGATGAGCAGTTCGGCTTTCGGGCGGGACACGCTACGTCCCACCAACTTGTCCGGCTCGTGGAGCAGGTCACGAGGAACTTCAACATCAACAGGCTGACTGGTGCTGTCTTTCTAGACGTGGCAAAGGCCTTCGACCGTGTTTGGCACGAAGGTCTCCTTTTCAAACTCCTCTCCCTGAACCTGCCCTTCTACCTAGTTAAGGTTGTTCAATCTTACCTATCCCACCGCACCTTCTCCACTACCTTTGGGAACGCCACATCCCAAGTCAGAAGCATCCGGGCTGGAGTGCCGCAGGGTTCCATGGTGGGCCCTGTGCTCTTCAGTCTGTATGTGAATGATATTCCAAAATCCCCAGGCACCGAGTTGGCACTGTATGCGGACGACACGGCTCTAGTAGCGGAGTCGTGGCGAGGGCAGCTGGTGGAGAGGCGACTCCAGACGCACCTGACGCAGTTGGAGGGGTGGCTGACTACCTGGAGAACGAGTATTAACGTGGAGAAGAGCACCGCAGTGCTCTTCACATGGAAAAGAAAGTACTACAGGCCGGCTCCACTCCGGCTGTTCGGAGAACAGATCAGATGGGCGGACAGTGCTAAGTACCTGGGACTTACGCTGGACACCAAACTGACCTGGAGACTACACTGCAACGAGAGACTAAACAAAGCGAGGCAAAGGCTGGGAATCCTAGGCCCACTGCTCAACAGGCGTAGCGCCCTGTCTACAAGGAACGGTCTGACGCTGTACAAGCAGCTGCTCAGACCGATCCTCGACTATGCGTGTCCCGCTTGGGGCCACCTGGCGGACTCGTATATGAGGAGGATGCAGGCGTTCCAGAGCGTGTGTCTGAGGATCATTGTGGGCGCACCTTGGTATGTCCGGAATGAGACTCTACACCGCGACCTGGATATGCCTACCATCAAGGACCACTTCCGGGGACTGGCGCAGTCTTTCTACGCCAGACTTCCCGGTGCCACCAATCCTCTTATCCAGGGGCTTGGGAACTACGTCATCGACCCTGGTGGGTGCCATCGACGTCCCAAAGCCCTGCTTGGATAAGCGAGATGTGACAAGTGGTTTGGGAGGCTCTCACCAGCCCCCCATAGAGTAGTGTCTCCGCACGTAACTCTAAAAACCCTTATTCGGTTTTTTAAACTTCTAACCCCCCTTACCCCTTATGTTACTAATAATATGTAATATCTGTTTCTTTGTTTCAGAACTTCGCGAAACGCGACAAACCGTTCCTAAATTCTTGCGAACCACACGGTGTGACCAATTGGTCGGTACGTGTTGGAACTTGCTCTCGTGCTCTTCTTCAGGGAGCATTAGGGCATGCCTTTTGTTCTCGGTTTTGTTCTCGGAAACCAGACATTAAATTAGAGGGCTCACACGGGGCTGCAGCCACGCCACCATCTTGGTGGTGCATTGGTAGCGCTGCTAACGCGTGGTTGTTGGTCGCCAACTCCCTACCCAATACCCCCAATCTCTACTTGAAAATAAATAAGGTTGGTTGTGCTATCACAATTTTTGTTGTTGAATTTTTTGACAATAACATTGGACAAATTGCCCAGGGAAAACTTCAAGACATTTTGTACTTATACTATGGAATGAACTAATATTATTGTATGTTAATTTATAATTAATGCATAGCCTACAATAAAGAGTCGTAATTAAAAAAAATATTAAATTTGTATCTCACCTTGGTGTCGAAGTCAGTGTTTCGTATTGTGGAATGGTCTGTCTAATGATGTGTTTTTTTTTCAAATTCCATTACTAATTCCAGCTAGAGGCTATTGAAATGAGTTTTTAAGACATGCGAAAATATAGAAAAAGTTTTCCATGATTGTTTTAAAGATCATCGAATAAGTTATAAAACAGTTCCCAAACAGTATTTCCAAAAGCAAATAATGGACCCTGATTATTTTATTTTTTACATTATATCCTTCCTTAGCATAAGCATCATTAAAAGTAGATCTTTTTCCACGTCCATGTTCCGTTGAAGATTGAGTTCTACTTGTAGAAATGGCTAATGTAAGCCGGATTGCAAATTAATTCTACTCGTAGAAATAACTGATGTACGTAATATTTCAAACAAATTCCATGCATAGAAATAGCTAGTGTAAGCAGGATTTTAAACAAATTCTAATAATATAAATAGATAATTTATCAAATCAATTCTACTTATAGATATAGTTAATATAAGCAGGATTTCAAACGAATTATACAGTCAACTCTCGATTCTACGACCCCGGGAATAGCGTCCCTCTCGAAGTAACGAACCTTTTTTGGGGAACCGTGAAAAATGTGGGAAAAAAGGTTGGAAAGTTTAAGGAAATCAGCTGTAAAATGTGTTTTGTTGAATTTATTTAGGTCGCTGCGTTGCAATTATCTTTGTGAGCGCTGTATTACTAGTCACTGGGGTGGTTCAGGTATAAAAAAAAACACCACCTCATCAATGCCAGCATATATCACTTGACTCTGTCCACCCCCTCCCCGAGCAAGACAATGTTTCCCCGCGCGCGACTGCCGCTACATCACGCGCCGGGCTTGATTTTGCCATTGTTATTTCGATTCTCGATTTGGTTACTATTTTGGTTTTGATTTTGTGAACAATTTTTGACGACCCGTGCTATTGTTTAACATTGTTATTTTGATTTGGTTACGTTTTTGGTTGGATTTTGTGAAAGATTTTTGATGACCCATGCTATTTTTTTTTAATTTGATACGAACTTATAATTTTGACGAAATGAGTGAAAGGAGTACCTTCTTCAAGAAATAGATATGTTTTATTTTATTTACTTTTTCACGTATTGTCTTAAAAATGCAATTTTTTCGCATGAAGGTCAGGGGTGGAACAAAATCTGTTAAAATTCCAATAACGACCCCTTCGAAATAACGACCCTTTTCCAGGGAACCGTGAAAGGTCGTAGAATCGAGAGTTGACTGTACTCATAAAAATAGATATTGTAAGCAGGATTTCAAATGAATTCTACTCATAGAAATATCTGGTGTAAGCAGAATTTTAAACATGTGTAAGTAGGGCTTCTAACGCACGTTAGCAGCGCCACTGAAGCTTGTGAGTGGCGCTCAGCAGAGCTGGTGAGTAGCCCCTTGGGAAAGGGCTATTTATCGTTGGTGAAATGTGGATTTACACTTTCAGAGTGATGAGTCAATGAGTGGGAACTGGATGTGGTGTCTCTCCTAGTCTTAAGTAAGATTATAAGGCATATGGAGCTACGACAGGCCTCGCAAGCTGGTAGTGGAAAATACATGGTTCGAATAAAAAACTGACCCAGGCCACAGGCTGGAAAAAATAATGGATGAAAAGTAAATAATATAATAAGAAAACTAGTTTTCCCATTTTATAATCAAATTTAAGGCAATGACGTGTAATATAATTTTGCACTTATTAATCTTTATGAAGAATATAGTAACATTTTTATTTCAAATCTTTGTTTGTTTTTACTTAAAATATAAAATTTCATTCCTTCGTTCAAGGCATGTTACTGTGAATAATGTTCAAATCCTAGGAACACAGAGATACAAAAGTTCCTTTATTTCTATAAGACGTTTGCTTGAATTTAATAATGAAAAATATAGAACATTCCCAACCTAATATCAATAACAGATTTCATATTATTATGTTACTGTTATATTATTGACTGTTTTAAAATCATCACATTATTAAATATCTTAAAATTGTTATAATAACATAACAAAGTCGTTGAAACGATGGTTATTTATAACCTTTCTGAATGTGCAATACCAAGTTATTCGATTTAATTTTTACCAATATTAATTAATATGGCAAATACACACAATACACACAAATGTAACAATGAATTACACATTACGTTGATTAAGAGTGTTAGTCAAACTGCTTTAATGTAGACCATATGAATTTTTTTTTTTGCTACAGCAGCTGATACCATTAATATAAACTATAATTTTTTTGTCCATTCACCTGCGTCAATATGTTAGAGGTAGCGCCGGAAATTGGGTAGACCTAGGTTTACCCGGGCAAAGCCCATATTATCCAAAAGCCCTGGTTAAAGATGACATAAAATGAAAGTTTCTAGGGGTAAAATTACCTTCAGCTTAATTTAATATATAGTCTAGACGAGACTATTTCAGTTTCACCGACATTGGACTAGGCACAACGCTTGACGTCAAGAATTGTCATGTAAAGTGTCTCTTGTTCCACACAGTCTGTCTCAAAATAATTTAACTAAAATAAGTGTTTTTGGTCGTTTTGCAAGGTGTTTCTAATGCGGATTACAAATTCATCACAATATATGCTCGTACGGAAAGAAGTCGAAATCAGTGATACTTTTGCTGCTACTTCACTGTATGCATATCTTCATAGTAATAACTTCAATATTCCTCCATATTGTGAACTATCTAACTTAACCGGTAGAGTTCCAAATGTTCTAGTTGCTGACGAATCATATCCACTGAAACCTTACCTCAATAAGCCATGCGCTTGCCACATTTTAAACTACGTTTGAAACTGTTTTAGGATTGAGTCCAGCACAGTCGGAGTGAAAGTGGAGGATCGTCACATGCTCCACAAATTCATGATGGGTAGTTGTCATAGCGACTGATGCACGTTGCCAGATTTCTTGACAGTCACTGAGTATGTTTGCATAGTAGTAACGCACCAAATCCCGCTATGTGGCAACCATGCCGCACGGCCTACCCACCACGCGGATTCTAAAGAAGTTTAAATTGCAGTATAGCAGAAGCAAAAGCTTATTTTATTTACTACCTATCTTGGGCTCAAAGGGCTTATAATGCGATTTTGTAGCTCTGTGTGCAAAATAGTGAATCTCGGACGAGGACGTTGAAACGATAATTTCAAGTGCTACTTATGGTAAAATGAATCTTTATTCTCCACAATATGGTAATGGACAGATGGAGGAGTGCGTTTCCAAGCTCACAAGCCATCTGTCTTCATACACATCGGAGAAAGAACAGATAGGTAAAAATGTTAGTGATAAATTTTCAAACTACATTCAATCGCATACTTTTGAAGGTTGATTGCCATGCGTAAGTAAGTGCATTTCAGTGAAAGACATGATTTTTAGTTCTCGTTGAATATATTGAGATCTTATTTTCATGTAAACTTTAATGAATAATATTGCAATATTGTTGCCTACTGTAATTTTATCTTAAAAGTAAACAAAACTTTGTGCATTTACCATGTCTTTGTTTAAAGTATTTTTCCTATGTTTTTTTCTTTGAGCTTTAGAATATATTCTAGGATCAGAAACTAAGTCAAGTGAAGTTAGGTTAGACTAAGTTTAAACAGGTTAAATTTGTTTGTAAAATAAATAAATGGTTGAATGTTTCCAATATACTGGTTTCCTACAGTAAATATTAAAACTACCACTATTAAATGATTCACTTAATTGCATATTGGTGTGTCTATTTTAAAAATAATTTTCTGGAATGAAACATTTTACGTCAGGGTTCACTAGAAAATTCAATATAATACAAACTATGTGAGATGTGTGTTATTTTAACATAAACAAACTATATAAATATTTCCGAAACAAATTTGAATTTGAATTTGAATTTTTTTACAAGTGTTTTGTTTTAAACTATTTTGGAAGGGCCATAATTAAAAGATGAATAGATTAAATTAAAATTTCCACCTCTACATCATCTCGTTTTATATAAATAATGTGAGTTTAACGTTATTTTAACTTAAACAAAACAAGAGAAAAATTATTTTCTTACAAATTGTTTTATTTTTAGGTTGCCATTGATGGAATTCAACACCATTATTGTATATTTTGTTCCCTGTAAAAACATTTGAACCACTGTATCAATAAGTACTATAGTAGAAACACAACTATTTAGCGAAATACTAATGACTAACATTTATAGGTTATGTTGATAGACGGTGATGTACACAACTTTTCAACTAAGGGGCTGACATATATAAGTATTGCTATACTCACACGTTGAATGTAGTGCAGCTGCCCCCTCCCTTCACATATTCTCAATCATTCCATGGTTGTTGTGGAATTTGTGTCAGCTTTGCGAAATAGGTGGCTTGGCAAATACCTCGGCAATCAGAAGCTCGACGTCCATCTTGTCGCTTCAAATCGCTTTCGAAAACAAACTACTTTGCTCTTAAGTGGATACACAAACCTCTTGGCCGATAATCGCAACCATTCACACCCTGAGAATCTGAAGATAGCCTTTGGTTGTGCTTTGCAATGCGGAATAAAATAAGAATGTTATTCTTTATCTTACATCCACACAAATTGTTTACCTATTTTATTATTTTTAATTTAGTTATTGGTCATACAATTTATTATTTACTTCTTCATTTGCATGACTCCCCAGCCATTTTCATAAACGGTATTTTTTATTTTTTAAGAGAATCTTTTATATTTCTGAGGATATAAAAACGAAGTTTTTAAGTGCATATTTTTTGCTTCTAAAGGCATTTTCATCTATTTAAAAGCATAGCAAACAATTTTAAGTGATATTTTGTTTTGTTTTAAGGGCAACTTCTGGGCCCTGGTTATGAATAATAAGCTATATGAAGTTATTCTCTACGTGTTGCCTCACTTAGCGTTGCTGCCTGTGTGTTCTTACCCTTAGTATCTCAACTATGAAATCATGTATAAATAGCTCATTCATCGAATTTATAAATTTATCTCTCCTCATAAAGGTTTCAATACTAGTTTATTTAGCATAGTTTTAGAAAGGTAGACTACATTCAATGTTGAAGGATGTGATCATAAACTAATATTGATTATCTGGATTGACGAGAATACATCTGTGTCGATATGACGACTGTAGTAGGCCTACATTGGCGATGATTGCTTCATTCCGTATTCAAACCTGCTGAATGACTCTTTAATTAGTACTATCAATCCTTACTTCACAAGCATTCTCATTTTTACGTCAGGATGTATGTAGCTCAAAAACCGTGGTAAGCAATGGACGCCCTGAGCTATAGTGGACTGTACAGATAGAAGTTTTGGGAATACATATTATAATGAATACAGTTTTACTCTGATATTTTCAAACAAATACTTCCCTCCTAGGGCTACTTTTATTATTTGATATCTGTATAGTTGACCAAACTGACAGCACAACCGTTAATCCAATTTAAAACATCAGCAAAATATTGGAAAAAGAGAAGTATTAGAACTAACTGTTGGTATAACACTATATTTATCTCCTTGTACTATATAATTATTAACTATAATACTACCTGTTTCGGTGATCGCATGATCTAAGGTGCTACTCTCACAATATACTAGACTTCCCATAATAGGGAGATCGTGGTTCGAGCTTAGTCGGGTGTACTGAGGGTGGTTTTTCCTAAATAAAAAAAAAGTTTCCCACTCTCTCCACGCAAATTTGTCTAAACTTCCTCTAAATATAATATTCATCTCCCCCTCACCCACTAATGTATAGTCTGTTCAGCGTAGAACTTGATTTCTGGAAGGCCTTTTTCTCTACCAGAAATCTATTATCTAGTAGGATATTGGTAGGAAAAAAGACCTTTCAGAGAGTAATTCCTATCGTGAATGGAGTACAATTAATACATAAGCGTATAACCCGAAAGGATATCAAGCCGTGGTGCTACATATTAAATTGATATGATAAAAATAAATAACTGTAATACCACCATCGTTGTTCACGTGGACTAGACTAACGATTCTTAACCAGGGAGCCACGACAGGTTTCTTGGGGGAGACCCCGAAAAAAAATATGTAAAATGTTATTTTCTTATTACTGAAGTAAATATTATCTTGAATTTTAAGTTTTAGAAGAAAGAATTCGAAGATCGTAAGCAGGTAAGTACAGTAAACTCTCGATTTTCCAGGGATTGTAGGGTAGGGAAAGCACGGATATTAGAATTAACAGATAATAAAAATAATCCCCAACTGTTTACTATCAGCATTCAAAATTTTCTGCACTTTGTTTATACTTATTTATGTGAAAAGGGACTTTCCACGATGGCATATATTAAAACGAAGCAGCGAAATGGGGGACTACCATTACATCGCGTTTTTGGTACAAATACATTGCAGGTCCATCACGTCACATTTCCCCCACTTCTATACACACAACTAACCCTACTCTGACGTACAACCAATAAGAATGAAAGGGCGTTTATATACAATTACATCGCATTACAAATACATTGCATGTCTACTACATCGCGTTTTACTAGGATAGTGGCCCGACTCTCAGCTCAGACTCTCACTTTGAAGTTAGGGTTGGTTGAAAGGATAGTGTTCCTGACTCTCCCCTCTGATACTCTCACTTTGAAGTTAGGGTTGGTTGAAAGGATAGTGTTCCTGACTCTCCCCACTGACTTTCACTTTGAAGTTAGGGTTGGTTGTAAGGATAGTTATCCTGACTCTCCCCTGTGACTCTCACTTTGAAGTTAGGGTTGGTTGAAAGGATAGTGTTCCTGACTCTCCCCTCTGACTCTCACTTTGAAGTTAGGGTTGGTTGAAAGGATAGTGTTCCTGACTCTCCCCACTGACTTTCACTTTGAAGTTAGGGTTGGTTGAAAGGATAGTGTTCCTGACTCACCCCTCTGACTCTTGCCATGATGGCATGGCTGGTTGAAACAATAGGGTATCTTATTCTAAACTTAAATAAACCTTACCATAACTGAGATGCCTAGGCAACTGTATCTACAACACTTCTATAAATACACCATAATTTTATTATTTACTTCTCTGGAAAAAATTGTCTAGTTAAAAAGATATATTTTAAATTAGTAGATTATATTCTTATTTTATTATTTCATCTTTGCTTTTCGTTGAACAACAGTAGTTTGAATTTAAAAATTCAAGTCTCAAAGATTTTTTAAGAACATCATATTTCTGGTATGCTAGAAACTCTCCCCCTCCTAAGGGGAGTCAGTTGACCCTTCATTCCTATTGGTTGTACGCCAGAGTAGGGTTATCTGTGTATAGAGAGGAGGGGGAAACGCGATGTAATTAGATACACCCCAGTGAAATCTACTTCTAATTGACTCCTGCATGCGAGTAACACTAAGTAATACAATTGAAACCAAAATACACCAACTAGTGGAAAATGTTCAACTGAAGAGAGAGGCCTCTTTAAATACATTTAAGTAAGTTAATTTACGGCTTTTTATTTGTTTGTTATTATAATCAGTAAATAAAGCCACTATTTTAGAGTAAATCTTAATGATTAAAATATTAGTAAAAACTAGGGGGCTGTGAAAATATTTTAAGATATTTAGGTGGCCACGAGTAATAAAAGGTTAAGAACCACTGAACTAGATGACAAGCTCATCTGGCTTAGTAGAGAATGGTAGGTCAAGCAAGCTTATAACCCTAATCGGTTTTAATGTGAACGTATTTTAAAAAATTTTTCCCAATCTCCCTCCACGGAAATGAAGTTACGTTTCCTTTAAATGAGACCTTCCCTATTCATACCCCATTAATGTAGTTAAATGGGGATAGGCTGGACGATTAATAAGACGCGCTGCGGAAAACCAAAACAAACTTCAAAAATATTGTAATGGATTTAAAAAATAAGTAGGCCTACTACTGTTGCACAAATGAATAAATTATTTATAATTTCTCATAAATATAAAGTTTTGTAATCGTGAACCTTTTTTATTGCTAAATTATACTAGATCTTGACGTTTTGTGCTGAGCCAAACTCAATAAAGCGTTTTCTTCTGTCTAACAGTTTGTCTCTCTATATTCTAGAACCAACTGGTTCTACATCTGAAACGGTTTAATGGATTTCGTTAAAACTCTGTTTTTATATAATTATATCTATACTATTTATATATTGAGAGTTAAAACTTAAATATGATGATCTAGACAAAAACAAATTTAAGTTCAAAAGTTAAGTTGTAATTAAAGTGGATATTATATAATGTGATGTTGAAACATAATTTAAAAAACTAGAAACTTTTAGAGGAGTATTCTGCGTGATTATGAACAATCAGAGAGGATTAAATTACTTCATCAACTCATACAATGGTCAAACGAGTTGATAAATAGTCCAAAACATAGTTTAACATATTAAAATATTAATAGACGAAATATAACGAACAATATAACGTGATATGAATATAGACATTAAAGTCAAGACTTATTTTGAAATCATTATGAATAAAATTAAGTTAATATCAATAAAACTGATTTAGGTGATATTAAAGTATGTTTTTCTTAATAATTCCACTTTTGTTTTTTTTACAGAAACGTAACAATTATAATTAATCCCGTCTTCTTATATTAACTTTAATCATATTTTATCCTCATGCCTTCTTTAATTCCATTTGAAACATCCATGAATATGGTACTAATTTACTGTAACATGTCGGATTGAAGTAATCCAGACACTTTATCCAGTGCTGGATCTCAAAAGAGTAGTAGGACCTCAATCAATGTAACTACTTCTTACTTAAAACGTGATCGTTTAGAATGTTTTATAAAATGTTATCCATATACAAGTTGCATGGGAGTTAGGAGCGTCGCACTTCACATCTAATAATGACACGGCCTTTCTGTGATGTAGGACCGTTAATAATGATCCTCAGAACGTATTCCCATTTCTAGATGTACTGGTGTGTTGTTTACTACTAATGTGGTATGTTCTGCTGCCGTGCTCCAAGATGTCGAGGTGTGCAGTGTGGCGCGCCTGGCTTCTATACAACCTGTTGTACACGCATGCTTCAAACAAGCTACATGGGCAGTTTGGGGTGTGAGTTTCCGAACACCATGTATATATGTGCATATAACATTTTTATACTCGGCAATGATAGTGCAGGTTTGTCACAAAACTATACAATACAAAGAATAATATCAATAATTGAAATTATATATTTAGCATGGCTATCAGATTATGCCTACTTTGTTTTTCCACTATTTTGTAATTTCTGTAGCGTGTATTTTTCTATCTTTCAAAGTTGTTTTCACTTGAGGTCATACGATGATTATTGTTCCTAATGTTCAGTGAAACCATTAATCCACACAAACTTGACAGCGCTTAAAGTTTTAGCAAACAGAACCAAAACTTTACTTGGACTTTAATCTGTTGGAAATTTTCTCGCTCTCTGAGCAATAAGAGGTGGCAAAAAATGGTGTGCCACTATTAGGAGTTGCTAATTATTTTTGTTGTATTGTGTAAGAAAAATAGTGAAGTTTCTATTAGACAATACAGATGCATTCATTTTTATTGATAAAGTGTGCAAATTTTAAAATAACCTAAATATAAAATATGTTTAGTTATCTGCATAGCATTTCAACAAGCTAAACGTAAAAAGTATTGAAAGTAAAAGCACGTAAGAGATAAAATTCTCATTTTAGAATTAATATAATATAAGTAAAATATTAAATACGCCAGTTGTATGAAAATAAATAACTCTGTGATAATAAATTAGTAAAAGCTTTTAATTTACGATCTTGAAGGATAGTAAATAATACACTTAATATTTTAAAAATAATCTCATTTAATTAAAAACATTAAGTCTATATTTTTTATAAGTATGATAATATCGTACATAATTTCTAATACATACATTACATTTTTTCGAAAATCATAACTGAGTTAACACACCTAAATTTAACATTTAATTTAAAGAGAAGCATGCAATATTATTAATAATGCAAATCTATTAAAGTATATAGAATCCAATCAAAAGCGTTTAAGTTAATTGTGAAAAGTTTCAGATTTAAAAATGAAGTCTTAGCTGATTTTTTTTTAGAAAACCAAACATAGGTCCCTATTTATGATGTAAAACATTCCCCAGATAGCAGCTACATGTTTACAATAAATATATTCCTTACGATTTTAGTGTCGGGTCATGTAATCTTGATCGGTATATTTTGATATATATATATATATATATATATTATAAATAGTAAGGAAATAAAACGAATACCTATAAACAAATTTAACAATATATTAAAGTAGTATTAGTATTGGCGGGATTTTTATTTGTAGGCCTCTGTTTTTACTAGAATCTTAATATATTTGAGCCCGTTTGATATTGAGTGAGTTGAATCCAATGTTTTCTAGAAAAAATATTGAGACAAGCACTAAATAAATGGTACGGAACTACGCACGAACTTTCTCGCTCTATTGTTTCAAAATTGAGATATTTACTCAATACTCGTTATTATTATTATTATTATTATTATTATTATTATTAGCATTGCGTCTTACTACCCATTCGGCTTATACGCACTTACGCTAATGTGTAATGGTAGGGTGATTGTGAGATGAAATGGAGGACCTAAAGTTTAACTTGGAATCCGAACCACGGTGGAGGCCTAGCATTCCCAACATTAACAAGATGTCTTGTCAGAGGTGAAGGAAGGGTTTGGTAATCAGAAAAATCTCTGCCAGGACCGAGGATTGAACCCCGGCCGCCAGCACAGAAGTCTGACACCTTACCCCTGGACCGCCAGGTCCCCGCAATACTCGTAATTAATGTAACATGAAATAATATACACTAGCAAACCCAAGCAAAAATTGCACTATTCTTACGTAAAACTTTTTTGAGTCCTGGTATTACAGTTTATAATTTTATTTTTCAAGAATTATGGTCCTCATTTGAATGTTTCCACCAATAAAAAAAAGATCGATATTGGGCACATAAGGGTCAACACTTAGTATTAAAATTTCTAATTCCTGTTAAAATTTTAATACTTAATTAGGTGTTGAACATCTTCAGGTAATCGCATTGCTATTAAATTCCTTATTTATAAATTTTGACAAAAAAATAATTTTAATATTAACTCTTGAGTTTAAAATTAAGGAGTTAGATCACTGTTGTACAAACATTTCTCCTAAGAGTTTAAAGGAAAAAATAACATAAGCTTTTTGAGAGACTTACTTATATTGGCAGAGAATTATTACATTAAAGCTTAAGAAATATATCTTTACAACTAAATATCACAAAACTGAATTAATATATTTACGAATATCTCATAAACTGTTGGTTTTATAAAAATATATTTCAAATAAAAGCTTTTATTTTTAATAGTACTACATATTTGCGATGATAAGATATTTATTATCTCTAATATTTGTGGAGATACGTACTTTTTCACCTCTGTAAAGTACGCTAGATATCATTTTCATAGGAAAATGAAAATAGCAATTCTATTTATAATTTTAATCAACGTTTAGATACGAATTTTTATCTAAATCGTTAGAGCCACTTTTGAAAAAAGTCAATTTTTTCTATTTTCGCTTTTTACTAATCTACAGCAGCCCCATGGCATCTTTGGTGCTGACTGACAGCTCAAAGCCTACAGTTGACAACTTTAAAAAGTTACCACAACAACTTACGTATCTCTACGTCGAACCAGATGATCTGCAAAAACATGTGTTTAGCAGCTATCACATTTTACAGTCAAAATTTATGTATATACCTAAATGTTGTCTGTCAGAAGTTAGCTGTGAGCTGTCAGTCAGCAATAAAGAAGCCATGGGGATACTGTACTCTTAATTTTAGTGTTAAACAAACACACAGACAGACGGCATTGCAAAGCCACTTTTTAGGGTTCTGGGGGTCATGAGACGTCGACATCCATCAACATTTTGGGTTAGATTTTTTTATGGTCGCATTACTTTAACTTTAGTGTTCAACAAGTCGATATATATGCATATAGCTTGAACGTTATTAGTTTTATAAAAATATGCTTTAAATAAAATATTTGTATTATAAATAGATCTACATATTTTCAATGATATGTAATATCATATCTAAAATAGTTTTGGAGCTATGATAAAAAAAAAAGAATTCACGCATCATACTGGGATCTTAAGTTATTTTGCCGAAATATTGAGAGTACCCATTTTGTTTGGAATATGTATAAAGTTTTATAAATTAAATTTAATCAAAATCATTAGAACTGATTTTGGGAAAATAGAATTTTTAATTTTAGTGTTAGATATCAAATTCAAAAAAAAAAAACCTGGGGCAATCCTATGGAAACCCTAGATGTCAAGTTTTAGCCCGATCTGTAAAATAGTTTAGGTTCTAGTCCGAGGTACAGACAGACAGATGGAAATAATATATATATTGGGGGAGTCATTAAACATCAACATTCATTAAATTCTCGAGTTGGTTTTTTTTGACGATCACAATACTTTCTCTACCTGTAAGATAGCGAGAAAGTAAAAATATATCTTCTTCTGATTATCAGCTGTTGACTAATATTATGTTTTTAGATGTATGGATTTTGGTCGTTATTGTCGTTATTTTGGTTGTTATTATAAAGGCTTTTTTAAATGTATAGACACTTATGCTAATATTATGCTAAATTATAATCTTAAAAGTAAAAAATCGAGAACTAAAAATTTAACAGATTATTTATTCTAAGTGCTTACAATGATTATTATAATTACTTATTTACAAAATTGGATGTTTATTATTATTTTTAAATCAGTTTCTTAACAAATAATATTATAACCTTTTCCTTGAAGTACAAATGTACGCCGATTTCAAAGCTTTAACTTTCGACTGTAAGACATTCCAAACACTATATGCTTGAAAAATAAATGATTTTTCAAAGTTTATGGTTCAATGTCCGGGTATTTTGATATACGCTTTATTTAATGTTTAGTAGTCATGAATGGAATACATCTCCATCACTTCTGAATAAAGATTAGACAAACCTTTTGATTCCATATTTTTATAAAGTCTCGAACTATTCTTTTTATCACATCGATTTTAAATAGTGAGCCATTTTATGTTTTTTTGGTACTTACCAATAATTATTAATAGCTCAATCTTACAAAACAATTAGTAAAACCCTTACAACATGTTTAATAATAATAAAAATAGACTAAACAAGTTTATTTAAACTTCAATCACGGTAATGAATCGAAACGAATATAATAAAGTAACCACATTTATATTAAACAAGGGTATATTTTGATAATGCGCTCAGTAAATTATTGAAAGAGTTACTAAACCAATACCAAAATACCCGTGTAGCCAACTAGTCCAAGTCTCCCATACTTCATACTGACTGCCAATGCAATGTTTTCGAAATTAAAAATAAAATCACTTGCATTACTTATATATTAAAATAAGTGCAAAAATTTCAGCGTTATTGAAAACGTAAATACATAAAATTATTAGTTTCGACTATTTGATCAATTTTAACACAAACCAATCCTTTTTCAACTATAATCATCCATCTCTGTTCCAATTTAGACGCGCACGGACTATCCCGCAATGAGCAGTTTTCATCAATGCGTCTAACAGAGCCACATGCCAGGAATTGATGGAATTCTTTATTAGTATGTGTTGGAGTGAGAGCGATAGAAATGGAAAGTGATGCGCACCAGTTTGCTGAATATTAGCATCACGTAGGCCTACCATCGAGCTTTCAATTTAATGTTCTATTTCGAATATATTTTTTTCTAATTTCGTATGATCTATGGCTATATGCTAATGCTAACAAAAAAGTTTGCAATTTAAGGTTTATAAAATATAAAACAGCGTATTAGTGATCGAATTTCTTCTTATTTCGGAATTTCATTCAAAATAGAAATACTCGCTAAACTAGCGTACCGGAAGCAGTTCTGAATAGTGAGTGGAAATTGCCACACTCCGCCATGCGTTGTCGGCAAAAGGTATATAGCAAAGTGGTATGTCTGCACTTACTCGTTGCAACCACAGTATAAAGCTTAAGATGTAAGTTGGGGTGCAGTGGCTGTCTGCACTCAGCCTTTCGTCCTCTTCCCATTCCATATTTTAAGTTGCTCTATGTGCTACCAAAAATAAGAACTTTGGTCAATATAGGTTTGATTTCAAAGAGCTACAATGTTAAAATGACATTTTTCCTTGGACATTTTAGTTTTTAGTTTAAATAAAACCAAAGTTGATGTTTCATATTGAACGAGATTTTTAACATATAGGCCCTATTGAATTGTATGTGAAGTAGAACAGATTATCTACGATAATAATGTAATTGGATGTTTACTACCAAATACGTTTGCTCTGTCTATTGTAAATAAAATTTAAATAGAGGAATTTTTAATGTTGAAATATGTACAGTTCTTATGTATCTTATTATTTTAGTTATTGTGGATTATGATGTAATCTAAAATGAAAATTAATGACATGGAGAGAGTCTTAAAAACCTCAGTATTGGTAAAGTACTGTTGTCTTTTTACTTAACGCACGTCTAAACAGAAAGTTTCAACCGCTTGCTCAAATCAATAATTTTAATGCTGCTTGGATGTCAATGAGTTATTTAGTTTTGAAATTGTTGTTTATTAAAAATGGATTTTATAAGATGCTTAAAACAATTTTCTACAAGCCAAGGTTAGACTTGACTTTTATATTTCTAATGTAAGCGACTAGTTTAAATATGTTAAACCCAATTATTACTAAAAAAACCTTCGAAATAGCTTAAAAGTAATAGTTCAAAAATGCTATATGCAAGGATTTGGTAAATCATAAATATCCTCCCCTGACCACACTCTTAGATTTATTTGAGTACGCTGGCCTATTCCAAGGCCAATCCTGCTATTTTTGTTTTGTTTTGGAGATACCCGTGTCAGTTGTCGCGCATTCTTAGTAGTAAGGCTAGACATATATATATATGTATATAAAAGTTAAAAGAGTGCCTGTTTTATATTTTCAAGTCTCGCTGAGTACATTTATAGGCCTGCTAAGCTATTGCAGTTTTATGTTTTCTGGTTTTGGAGTATTCACATCTTTTATCATTTTATTTAAGATAGGGCAGAAAAAACACTAGAAAAGGCCAGTGTTTTTTTTTTTTAATTTCCCTAAATAGATAAAATATACGCATAGTTAAATTTTATACACATAGTGATATCAACAGTTTTTGAATATCGGGCATGAGCATACGGCAGTAGATAATAAATATTTTGAATTAGGATGAAAAATAGCCATTAAATTTAAGGACACTTTTGACAAATATTCAAGAACTGTTAATGCCACCATGCAAAGAAAATTATACAATCTTACCACTTTTACCAAAAAGTTTTAAAAAAATCGCAAAAACACTTTCCATTTCTGACATACCCTTCCAGCCTAATCATTCAACTCAAATTATAATGTAGGGGTAGAAGATAATAAATCCGAGATGTGCCCCCCCCCCCCCC
>CABFVX010001564.1:34524-94334 GCA_902151425.1 Timema shepardi | reverse complement strand
CCCCCCCCAACATTTCCTCAGGCATGTAAATCTATGGCAAATGTAAGTGTGTTTCCTTGGTTTTAGTGATAACTGAAGTCGTGTTCAAGCGGTTGAAGATTTTAGGCTCATAAATGTATACATTATAAATAAACGCTCAATTTCACATTTCTAGGTTTTATATTTGAGAATGCAAAGTATCAGATTTCTGTGTTTTGTAGTAACTCGTACCAGCAGCTAAGAGGCCCAGGCCATTAGAGTCACAATAGAGGTAAAAAGAATACTCACTTGAGCTGCACGTCTTCAGGCATCCCTAAGTTCCTTTGGAATGTTTATTTGCATCTAAGTTACATTCATGCTATCACATAAATGTAAATAAGATTGGATTTTATTATTTTCTTGTCTTCTCTAAAGTTTAAACTGACTTTTATTCAAAGAATACATCTACTTGCCTAAACATTTAGAATGTAAATGTAAAAAGATTTTATTCGTTTCCTATGTGTAAGTTTTACTATGTTAAATAAACATGATTTGCTTTCTGATATAATAGTCCATGAGCCGAACACCAATTTGGCGGAACTTGGTATAATTTGAAAGGATTAAACATCATTTAAACCGGTGATTTTTCCCTTGCCAGGGAACATGAAAATCCATTATGGACATCTGAAATCGGTTTCTTTCAAATTTGGTGGCCATTTAAAGATGGCGGTTTATGGTTTTATTTAGCCACTCATATCTCAGCACCCACTTAACCGATTTGAATTTTATTTATTTCATTTGTAAAGTAATCTTTATTTATATATTTTATATACCTGCATCTTTTACGTAACTCTAACGGTTCTGACAGGAAAACGGGAAAAGTAATTTTTCGGACAAAAATGTTCCATATTTGTCTTAGTAAAGTGAAAGATGATCATTATTACCTTAAATAAGCTATGTAAAAAAGCAGAAATTTACTAGCTCTTTTCATGCCATTGAAAATCAATTGCTTGAAAACACCGACGAGTAAAGAGCAGAAAACATCTGAGGAAGCACTGCTCTGTTCAATGGGATTAGGCACTCACACAAATAACCAGATTCAGAAAGCTAGGGTATAACTACTATTATAATTGTCCATTAACGTAAAATATAGTAATGTTTAAAACTCATGATGGACATCCATAATCAGTAGCTCATAATTACTGCGGCTATTTAAGGTACTTACCTAGTAGGGACTCGAACAACACTACAGTGTATTTTAAATACGAATTTTTGTAAAGATAATACACAATATACTTGTAATCTGCTTGCTTATAAAAATAAATTAAACATCATAGCATGTTTAAAAAGATCTCCGAAGTCCTCTGCGATACTACAGCAGCAACTGTGAATTATGATTTATTCTACCTTAACATTTTGGTATCTGAAGATTCCCAAAGAAAACTTCCACTTGGATTTTCGCGAGATAACTGCATAACAAGAATCAAATAGCTCGCTCTTGGACTACTTTCAACATACTTATCAGAAATAATATTGAAGTTTCTGTGGATACCATTGAATACCTTCCCGGATACCATTGAATACCTTCCCGCTATTAAAGTTACAGTTATTGAAATGTCTACCATGCAGGAAGTTCTGGTTCACACACAGCGCATGTAAGAATAACTTGGTTTGGAGACCATAGTTCTGGTTATAGATCAAGCATTGTTTTTAAAAGCTGTGTAAATTATCTGGTCGAAACAACAAAGGTTTGTTGGTATCTGCTTAGTGATGAGAAACTTTCACACCATTTGTAAACTACTGTAAATTATTGGTAAATTGTTTGGAGACTTAGGTCTTAAGAAATTGACTGTATAGACTGTTGTAATTGCTGGAGGATAAATCGACTATTGGAAGGAAAACATTACAACGGAGGAGTGCGATTCTACAAGCTCTTGTACGAAGCACCAATGCAAATAGTCTGGAACATATTTCTTGAATGTTCTGAGGAAAATTGGCCAAACACTGCTATATATTGGAGAAACACATGCAGATTTGTGGGAGCTCCAAGAAAACTTATGTAATGAAACTTTTACATCAATGTTTGAGAGCCAATTCTTCAATATTGTCGTGGAGTCTTTTTGCAAGTACTGGGAATTTTTGCGGGATGAAAATAGCCCACTAGCTGCATTTTGGATTATGTAAATTGATACTGTCGATATCCTGTTTGGTATTTCTTATTCTTGGTAAAAGAGAGGGAAATTGGAAACTTCGTTAATTTTATCGTGTATTAAGAAAATGATCCCCTGATGTTTTGGACTAGACAAGGTGAACTATGCAAGGTACCTTGTATTTCACTTAGCTCAGGCATCAAACATAAAATAATCCAGTACTATTAACACTTGTTTCATGAATGGACGGTTCTCTGTTCAGCTGCCAGGTTTAAATTCCTTTGCCCGGATACCAGTGAACTAAACAATAGAAGAAACTGTAAATAATTACACTCAAACTGCTGGTGGAACACGTGGTTTTAATATTAAGGTTTGAACTGTTTATCGATGCTAATTGACAGCCAAATATCGTACTTCAGCCTTTGGAGGACTTTGACAAATTCTTTCTCTGGTAATTCAAAGCTTCACCACCCTGATATGAGTTACTCAAGAATCCAAAGAAATGAGAAAGATGTTCTTGTATTGATGAGGCTTCTTGAAAGTTATATAGTAAATCCCATTGCAAAGAAATTCATTTTCTAGCTTAAGTTTATCGACAGCTGTTGTTTAACTAGAATACATTCAAGGATTTACTGTCAGCCAAAAATAGGAGAAAATGCTTACCACAGCTCCGAGAAAAAACAGCTGGAAATGGGTGATGGTTTTTATAAACCTATCAATAAAATTAAATTGAAGACTTGTTTTACAGCATCAAGCAGAGATATTAAGCAAAAGAAGGCAAAAAAGACACAATTGAGGACGTAGATAGGATATTGTTCGGAAAAATGATATTTATGAATCAAAATTATTACCTCTAAATGTTAGAGGTTTTTAATCCTCCTCTTGGTCCCGTATCATGGTCGCTGATTAACCATGAAGAAAACAAACAAAGATGCATTTGGAAAAAAAGTTTGCATCTTGTGATGATACCCGTGCCCCTTTGCTTGTATAATAGATGGCATGGCTGTTCTTCATAGAGTCAATGGTAAATATATGACCTTCGGAGAACTATTTAAGGCTGTTTTAGCACATATTATCAATTTAAGCCAAACCTGTGACAGGATTGATGTTATTTTTGATACTTACAACCCAGAATTCATTAAATCTGTAGAGAGATTCTATCGTGGTTCAGAATCTGGGATAATTTTTTAACAACATCAAAGCAAGGCACCGCATTAAAAATTGGAGAAGACTTCTGCGAAGCAGTGAAACGCAAAGCAAGCTTACATAATACTTGGTTGATATCTGGGCCCAACTTCCATCTGTTGAAAAACATTGAAATAAAATGTTTTTTGTGAATAGAGGAGAACAGTGTGTAAGAGTCTTTCTTGAATGCTCAGAAGAAGTATTTGATCTCGCCTCATCCCTTAAAGAGGCTGACACAAGAATGTTACTTCATGTAAAACATGCCTTTAATACTTACACATCAGTAGTTTGTGTTTCAGATGTTTTGATTAAATTCCTCAGATTCTCAAGCTGCTAGAATGGAAGATAATTTCTCCAGCGTGGGATCAAGAAAAATTATAGAATAATTGACATATGAAAACTAGTATCTACAGTATGATCAGAGGTTCTGGATTCTTTTATAGGACTTTATAGTTGGACAGGCTGGGATACAGTTAGTGCTTTCAGCGGTCGGGAGAAGCTGAAGGCTCTGCAACTTGTGACAAGGTGTGAGTACCAAACTGCTTTTTCATCTCTTGGTGTCAACTGGAAACTCGATGAAGCAGTCTTCCATGCTATTGAAAAGCTCACTTGTCAGATGTATTGTAACAACACTAGAATAACCAATGTCAATATAATCAGGTATCATATTTTCAGAGAAAAAAGGGGGAGAGAGTGCTGCTAACTTTTGGCAGCTACGGCCCTGGTAAGACTTTATAGCAACACACATTGAGATCAAATTAACAGTCCACTATTTGGAGAAGAAGCTTAGAACATTTTGCTGATATTCCTGATCCGACATATGGTCACGGATGGATGGTAGGACAGGAATGAAAACTTCCCTTGCTGTGAATTACAGATACTCCAGCTCTTGATGTTGTTCTTGGGTTTCTGAGCTGCAAGTGTTCCAAAATTTGCAGCTTGAAGCGATTCACATACTTGACAAACAAACTTAGGTGTACTCAAGCCTGTAGTTCAAAAAGAGTGTGAAAACCAGGTCCTTGATGAGGGAGAAGAAGACTATCTAGCTGATCGGGTACGTTCCTTGGAACTCGAATCGGACTCTAGTAATGAAGATGTATGTTAAGAGCTATGCTACACCATTTTAACCCGGGCACTACGCCTGCGGAATATAAACAAAATGTAAGTTTTAATTTGCAAATGTGTTATTAAGTAACAGGATGTGAAAAACTAGGAATTCTAAATGTACCAATATGTAAATATAAAAAATTCTAGATTAATCTGTTATTTTTTATTAATTCATTTTAAAACAAGTTGAAAAAAGAGTGATTGTCATATTAGAAATTTTTAAATGTGTTTACATGATTTGGCAATGTGAAAGACACGATGCTACTAGACTCTGACACTACAGTTTTACATTCTCCTTTTGATTTTTTTTTACTGCTATTCCTAATACAGTTAGAGACAGGACTTAAATTTATTAACTAAACTACATTTCCAAAAAGTCAAATTAAAATATAAATTGGATCAATGACAGTTTATATATAAATGCTTGAGGCTGTTTTAAAATAGCCACGGTAATTGTGAGCTATGGATGTCCAAAGTGAATTTTAAACATTACTATAATTTACGTTAGTGGAAAATTATAAGAGTATTTAGTCCCTCCTGATTATACCCTAGCTTTCTGAATCTTGTTATATTTGTGAGTGCCTAGTCCCTATAAACAGAGCAGTGCTTCCTCGGAGGTTTTCCGCTCTTTACTCGAAGTGTGTTTTCAAGCAATTGATTTTCAGTGGCATGAAAATATCTAAAAAAAACTCTGCTTTTTTTACTTAGCTTTTTTGTGTAGTAATGATCAACTTTCACTTTATTAAGCAAAATATGGAACTTTTTTTTTAAATTACTTTTGCTATTTTCCTGGCAGAACTCTTAATAGTTACATGAAAGGTGCACATATGAATTATAGAAGTAAAGATTAGGCCTATATTACGAATGAAAAAAATAAAATTGATATCGATTAAGTGGGTGATGAGATATGAGTAGTTAAATAAAACCTTAGGCCGCCATCTTTGAATGGCCACGATATTTGAAAGTTTTCCGAATTCAGATGTCCAAAATGGATTTTAATGTTCCTGGGAAGGGGAGAATCACCTGTTTGAATGGAGTTTAATCCCTCCAAATTATACCAAAATGTTAATTGGTTTATCGACTATAAATAAAAAATAACTAAGCTAAAATATAGTTTCTCTTCTTATTTTAGATTAAAATGTATTATATATTACTCTTTGGGTTGCAGTTGATTTGGTGATCAAATAAGACAAAATAAAAGGAATTCTACATTAAATAGCAGTATAAAACATTGAACATAAAGCTTAAGACAAAATATTTAAAAAAATAACCAATCATAATGGATTTTAAAAGAAAATATAAAGGCCTGTGTGTTAACCGGATGCCTAAGCTATATCCATGTGATATTTCAGAGAAATTGGTTTAATGTTCTTTGCGTTAGGGAGTACTATACATAGACCATCTTATTTTTATACATATAAAATATGGATATTATTAGCAAGCAGACCCATGCTCCAACTGTGCAATATTTAGGTAAAAAAAATAAACACTATTTTTTTTGATAAAGGCTTTGTCTAAACAAAAGAAAATGTATATTTTTTCGGAAATGAATAAAACACAAAGCAACGTAAACCTTAGTTTTCAAGAAACGTTGTTTAAAATAAGACAATTTATAACATATACATGAAGCACTTATACAAACAAGGTGTTTGAGAGAACTTCAGTATAGACAAAATTATTTGTTTCATTTCGCTTGATGGTAAAATATTATTTTTACCGTCTTCCCGTTCATCGATAAAGGTATTGCCTCCACCATTGTGGGGGTAGGGAAGGCAGTAGGTACTTTGTGGAAAATATTTTGGATAAGGTCTCAAGGGGTAACACCCCACCCGAAGTTGGGTTCCACAGCTCCATTGGTTCTAGATATGTGTCCGGGAAAGGAAGTAGGTTGGAAGTGGCTGACAGATGTTTTTGGTGAGGTCTTAAGGGTTGCTCCCCACCTAAAGAGGCCTCATAGCTCCAAGAGTTCCGGTGATATTTCTGTGATGGGGTGGAGGTGGTGACTTTACGACTTCAGTTGAAAATGGTTGTAAATTTAATGGTGGTTTCACATCTTCAGGCCAATATATTCTTATTAAATTCCTTAATTGTCAATTTAGACCCAAACAATATGTCAATACTGTGACAAGAATATACACCTCTGTATTTAAGAGAGCTTGCTCTCTGTTTTTTCCCACCAAGTCTTACCAGCCGTCCAGAATGTACTCATTTTAACTCGCTAGTGGGGTATGAAAAATGAAAGTACCATTTTTAGAAGATGTACTTTCATTTTAGTCGTAGGATATTGGGGAATTATTTCAAAAATACCCACCCAGTAACCCCATCCAAGCTTGGAATTCCAACCTCTCATCACTAAAAATCAAATTAACAAGCCTTCAATTTAGTCCATGTGCCAAATTATGTGTGATGTTTTTAATAAACAATAACTTTTAGCAAATAATTTCAGCGAAAAAGAATAAACATGACTAGACATGTTGTGACGGAGGACGTTACCTTTCCTCTTAATTATTTATCATATTTGTAATGGATGCAAATACTAATCTGTAGTGTGTGTGAAATAAACTATTTAATATTTAGTATTGAGAAACAGGTACTTTTCTTATTCTTGGTTATTTATAATAGTGTATTGATTTATATTTTAATGTTACATAAGCGCATCACCCAAACGAGCAGTAAGATATGTTATAAAAATAACTATTGTATTTTAATCAATATTGACGGTAATATGACTAATCGCTTACATATATTATTTCATCTCCAGTAAAAAAATAATCTGATAATGAAATTTGTGCTTAGTACATTATATTAGTTTTAAGTATGAATTGTATATTAAGAAAACAACTGGAGGAAAAATATATGCTTCCCACAGGACGTATTTATCTTAATTATTTCTAGGAAGAACATAGTTTTACAAAGATGCTATGACTGATTACAAAAGAGAGTATGGTTTAGTAACCAAAGGTTATGGCCAAATTGGTACTAAGCGAGGAACAATTAACTAAAATGTAGTAAACTAATATTGTTGTTGTCTTTAGGCAACACCGTAAGCAGAATGTTTGGCTACCGGTTAAGCACGTCCTTTATACTCAACAGCTTTCCTATAAAAAAAATGTAGCTCTTTGCTAAGCTGTCAGTCAAAATATTATAAAATACACCTGTATGCTATCATGGAAATCCGTAGCTGGCCTACGAGGAATCTTAAACATTTATTTGGTGCCCTCTTCAAAATGTTCATCACTCACGTCAAAATGTAGGATCGTCCAGGCCCGTCATTTTAGATACTGGATGAAGGGAAGGGATATGTTATTGACGAAAAGTATCAACCTCAATAAATACCGGTATCTATCAAAATATCAAGTAGGAAATTCGATCAGAACAATACATTTTTACTGTTTTTATGTATGAAAATGTAGAATTTTTTTCCCATATTCTGCGAATGTTTGTAACTAGATATTACATATTTTTGTACCTACATATATGCATTCATACATATCATACATGCATTCATACATACATAC
Organism: Timema shepardi; assembly: GCA_902151425.1. Taxonomy (NCBI): domain Eukaryota; kingdom Metazoa; phylum Arthropoda; class Insecta; order Phasmatodea; family Timematidae; genus Timema; species Timema shepardi. Next base: position 86,416 of record CABFVX010001564.1, on the reverse strand, counting down.
ATACATACATACATACATACATACATACATACATACATACATACATACATACATACATACAACATGTATACATACTTTAACATATGTACCATAAAATACATACCATAATATACATAAAATCATACATAATTATATGCATACATAGCATAGCATAACATAACATAACATAGCATACATATATATACACCGTTTCCTTACTTGGCAGTCAATAAACTGTGCATATAGGTAAAAAAATCTCCGTGGATATCAAATATTATCGATCTAATTTTAGAAAGATTTATATGGTGATCAATTCTGCCTGTCACCACATTCAAACGATTTAATGTATTCTGCAAGTTACTTTCACACTCAGCCATGAATACGGCATCATCTCCATATAACACCACTTTCACTCTCACATTATCCATTTGCACACCATCATACATTTATTAATGACTAGATTAAACGCCTATGGAGACATACAATCTTGTCTAACACCCTGTTCAGTATAAAACCATTTGCTTAAAGCCCCATCCACCCTAACGTACGCTTTACTTCCATCATACACTGCCTTAATTGCATTTACTAGCCATGCATCCACAACATACTCTCTAAAAACATGCCATTACATATTACTATTCGCCCGATCGTACGCTTTCTACAGATCAACAAATGCACAAAACACTTTTTTTACTGCCATACATTTCTAGATCGCTTGTTTCAATGCAAATTTCTGATCCATGCAGTCTATAACTGTCATGAAATCACTTTGCACACCCAAATCTCGTCCGCAGTTTTTTCACACATCCTCCCAATTTAAAATATCCCAAAAACTTTGCCTGGAATACTTAAAAAACTAATTTCCCTATAAGTCTTACTTTCCCTTTTACTGTCGTTGCCTTTTTTAAAAGAAACAATGACAGTATTTTTTCAGTCATTAGGAACATTTGATATTTCAGCTAACACCTTGAACAACTTACACAATATGGCAATTAGCACCATGTCCTCACACTTAAGCATTTCTCTTGTGATCTCATCTACATCCGAAGCTTTGCAATTTTTTTAACACTTTCATAAATTTTAACACCTCAACCTCGTTAATTATTTCACTCATTATAACATTTTCCCTATTTATTGCTACGTTCTCAATGTTCACACCATTCATTTGCTCGAAATACTCCCTCCACCACCTTCTTACACTTTTTTCACACAAGATAATTTCAACATATTCATTCTGAATGCTATAGGTATTTTCTTGAACTCCTTGTTATGTTCTCTTTACCCACTTCCAGAACAGCTGCTTATATCCTCCTGCATTCTTTCTCACTCTTTTAATCTCATTTGCTCTTTACTCCATTTACTAATTTTATGGCTCTCATATTTTTCTCTTTGTTTATGTCCCACAGTATCTAACGTTTTGCTTCACTCTCCGAGCCCATACTTCGTTTGTGTGCTTCTTTCCTTTTTCTCACAACTTATTTCATCAGTTCATTCTACCATGCACCTCTTTTCCAGTTTAACGCCACCTAAGACCTACATACCATAAAAAACCTTCCCTACAATCTTATATCCTAGAGTGGACCGATACTAGGCCGTACATAATTTATATTTTTATTTTTTGTGGGACGTCTTTAAAGTGTTCACCCTTCTCAGTAGCCCCCGGTAGATACGATACTGGTCTCGGGACCACCAGGTGTCATAGAATCTGAAGATTAAAAGAGAGGTAATACAATAATACATCCAGAGATTGTTGGATAAATAAATGGCCAGACTTTCATAGAACTTGGATGTTAAAATGAACTGTGCCAATGTTAATTGAGATAGATGACATAATATAATCATAAGATACCAAATATGCGGTGTTAACAGGCGAGATTTTGTACACAAGATCTAAGTTATCAAACAGAGGAACTATTAATTTCCTACTAGCCTAACTTTTCGAATGGTGACAGAGTACCTGGAGTGATGAGATGATAGCTGGGGCACCCCAATATTGTTTTTGTGCACTTAATAATTATTTTACACGAGAGACGTTCATGGCTGTGTACCCCTAAACAAAAAGACGCTTGAACAAAGTTTTTCCGTTATACTAAGAAATAGCGCGTAATAGGATAGCCCAGAGCCATTAAGAGAGAAGGGTCAATGCGGTGCAGACACCTAGTGCTAATGAATATAATTAGTTACAAAAAAATAGAGCACAGCTGGCTCTGTAGGTATATTCATACTAAACATACCACCCCCCTTGAATTACTAGTTCAATGAATGAGTAGAAGAAAAGATACAACAATCACGAAAGAAACAAAAACACAATATCCACCAATAAATAGACAAATAAAATCTAAAAACAAAGATACAACAAAAAAAAAGAACAAGATAATAACAATATACAACCCTAGTTGAGTGGGAGATGAAACACTTTGACGACAGGCGACACGAGAGGACAATCATAAAATCTGACCAAGCAATTCTTGAGTCAATTTTGCAATGGGGTTATAAGAGGTCAGTGCAATAGTACATGAGTTTGGCAAGTAAGTGAACGGAGAAGAGTTCCAAGCGAGGTCTGGACATTCTTTTGAGGGGAAATACACGTGATTTGGCGATGAGAAGACTGTCACTTTGTTGTCGGGGTCAAAACATCTCAGGTAGAGGCACAGAACCCATAGAGTTTAATGTCGTAACAGAAGCGTGTTATAAAAAGCGTGGTATGCTAATGGCTTCTAGCACGGGAATATTATTCAAAAATCTTTTCCAAATTTTAACAATGTCAGCAATCAAGGGTTCATCCCACTGTAATCTAATGTTCATAACAGCTTGATGAAAGACTGCTCCCAAAACACGACAGGAGTTAACCAACCGCAAGGGTAATAGATTTGAGCCACAATTGAAAGAACGATACGCTTTGCAGTCTTGTGAGCGTCTCCTGTCACTCACATGCGATAGGAGAAGTTGTCATAGTCAGGTGTCCACTGGAGCCTGATAATGCTGAACAATGGTTGATCTGGTGTCCAAAAATAGAAAGGGGTTTCTCTATGGTCCTGTGGCACTGAATCAAGAAGTTAAGGCGTATTACTTGACCATTTTCGTAATTCAAAGCCTCTTAATTTTATAAGCTTGGTAAGTTCATCTTGGAGAAGTAGCGCATATTCTATGGTGTCTTTTCCACAAACTGCATCATCTACAAAAAGTTGTGTTTGCAAGATTTTTTATGCACGCGGGTAGTCATGTCCTTCATCCTTCACTAACTGGTGAAGAGTTCTTAGTGCAAGATATGGGGATGAGGTAATTCCATAAGTGGCAGTGCTAATTTGGTAGACAGTAAGAGGTACTGTGGGACTGTCACACCTGTAAAACAATCGGTAAGTTTGATCATCAGGGTGTATCAAGATATGTCGGTATATCTGTCTAATATCCCATGAGAAGACTATGGGGTGGCGACGGAAGTGAGTGATCACATCACAAATATCATTTTGAAGTTTAGGCCCAGGTAATAAAACCTTATTTAATGAAACTGAGTTGGAGGTGCAGGCGCTGGCATCGAAAACGACCCGTAGCTTAGTTGTGGACGAGGTTGATTTCATGACTCCATGGTGGGGCAAGAAGTAGTGTGGTGAATTAATATCTAGAGGTGATTTACATTCAGTCATGTGACCAACTCTAAGCTAATCCGCTATTAAGTCTACATAATTTTGTCTGAATTGAGGTTGAGTAGCAAATCGTCGTTCTAAAACATTAAATCTATTTCTTGCATTGTTCGGAGAGTCAGCGAGTGTAGGGTGAGAGTCCTTGAATGGGAGTCGTACTACATATCGACCGGTATCATCTCGAGTGTGTGTAGAAAAAAAATGATCTTCACATAATTGTTCTTCTTTAGAGAGGCCCACGCTATGTGGAGATTCTTCAGGTTTCCAGAAGTTTTGCAAGAAGGAATGAAGGTCGACATCATTGGTAGAGAGCAGAGTGGTGACACCATTAAAATGGTCTTGAGGTTCACTAGGTGCAGAGCAGGACGTGGGGTCCCATAAGGATGACACCAAAAACAGAACCAAAGGCGATGGGCAGGTCTTTTCCGAGAATATATTGATCACCAGTCATAATTTGTGCAAACAAGTCTGCACCTAAGAGGATATCTATAGGTGAAGGTTTGTAAAATGTGGGGTCATCCAAGACAAAGTAGGCCATCTTCCTTTTTATGTCAGGTGAAGGGCTGCACGAGGAGGATCTGAAGTTGTTGTCTCCTATATTAATATGGGATGCTCTTGGGAGATTATATTTTCATTCAGAGACGAAATATTAAGATATGTTATGCCTTTATTATTTACCAGAGCTTGAGAAATACCATTGATTGAGCTTGAGGTGCAAGTGCGTTTGACCTGTAGCAATTGAGCACATTGTTCAGTGATGAAAGTACTTTGAGCAGCAAAATCAAATATTTCACGAACAACAAGGGAAACACCATCAGCTGTTGAGAGATTAACAAGAGTTGTTGCTAAAAGCATGGTGATATGTACGTGTAGCAAACCAACAAACGGAGTATTTGTAGTCGATACGTTTGCTGAGGCTTTTTGACGTGAAGAACTCTAGGTGTTGTGCAGTGGACTTGTAGAATAACCTTGAGTGACCTTAGATGGTACTGAGTCTAAATGTAGTAAAGTATGATGTATTTTACTACATTTGTTACGTGAACGTGATGATTCACAATTGTTTAGTTTGTAAGAGTGACCTAGACAATTATAGCAGATTCCATTAGCTTTTACAAAATTAAATCTTTCTTGAGGAGTTTTGATTTGAAAATCTGGACAACGATAAATGGAATGAGTGTCAGCTTTACAAAAAACACAATTATTGTGATAGGTGGATAGTAGCGTGACCTTGTGATTTTGATAGGACGTGGATTTGATGCCACCTGGCATCCTTGGCAATGAGTAAGAAACTCGTGGTGTATGAGAAGTGTGCGGGTGCTTCTGGGTAGTATTCTCATTGTTGGCTGACTCAAGGTGTGACGCTTCAAGATGTTAAAAAACTTAATTAGTTTATCTACCATCGGTGAACTTACACTTGTACAGCGGCTGGTCTCGAACCTGTGTCAAGTGTCGCCGTCGAGTTACCTCAACAACAATGAGAACAATAGAGGACCTTCAAGAGCGTGTGGATCTTGGCTGTTTTCATCGTAGCCACAGATCATGTTATGTAGGCTCTTGAGTGACCCACTAGAAACAAATCAATGATTGTATTTATGTGAAGATTATGTTGTTATAGCGACTACATGCATGTCCATGTTTGAGTCAAAGCAGGTGGAAGGGTGAGTGTTATATGCCAATACTAAAATCATACATTTGTAATTTGTAACACAAACAATCATGGCATTGACCTTTTGCCATGTGTATACAATAAATAAAACTTATGTATTATTAAAATAAATGTATCATAAATCAGATTTAATCTCTAATGAAGATAATAATAATCATAATACATTTAGAGACATAATTTTGTAAATTGGAGAATAGCTATGGATCTTTATTACTTATAAACTAAATATCGGGGGCTTTAAGTAAAGGAGAGTGAGGTTTAGTATATCATATTACATCACAGTGACAATTGTAACAATTCTTTCTTTCAAAACTGGTATAAGTGCTCTTATGAGTAACAGTATTTAAACCAAAGTATCTAGAAGATACATATTGGTACCAAAAGGAAGATAGCGGCACTCTTAACTCATCCATAGTGAAATGGTTTTTACTAAAAAAATAGTATTTTAGTATGCTTTGTTCCTTTACTAACACTATTTAATAATCACTAGAACTAACTTCAAGACTATGGTTATTAGAGTATAGATCGGATCCTTTTCCAACATCTGTATCTAAACAAAGACTAACTATTACATTTGCATCAAGAGTTTCGAGCATATTATTATCCCATTCAAATATACAAAATCTTGCATTACTGAAATGGGGACCCTGCAAAAACCTTAACAGTCATCGGTGCCACACGGTAAGTTGCAAGGACAACGTTCTAAAGTGGGGTTACTCGGATAACGGTGTCTGCTTAGATGCTGAACCCTAGAAGATGGATCACCTTCTGAGGTGTCCATTCCTACCAGTTTACTGTACCCTCCAGGATATATGGGTGTGTAATGAAAATGCTGTGATTTGTGCAAGACATTGGAGAGATTGATGAATTTTCAATATTGTTATTAATTTATTTATATAATGTGGCCAAGTCACTAATTAGTAGAATAAAATTAGTTTAGGCCAAGATAATCTCTATATACATTGAATGATCAGATTCAACTTTGGCCAAGAAATTTGAATACGTATTATTTGAAAGTTTTTCAACTACAGCAGTGGTTACAATACTTTTTTTAGATAACACCCCACTTGAGAGATCATCACATTTCCACACACCCCACTACCTCACCTACTATTTTTTGGGATCGCTAAATAATTTCTAAGAAGATTTGTTATCTATTTACTTCTTTATTTGATACAGCAAACAATATCAAACTTGCAGCATAATGATATAAAAAAATTAAAAAAATTGATGTGATGACTGGAACTGTTTTATTTTCATCATTCCTTGAATATTGAATTTGATGTTTGTCAGAGTACATCGTAATTCACTTTACACTTTAATTAGACAACTCTGTTTAGTTCTTATGAGTCAGAGTTGAAAACTAGAAATTTTAACGTTATTTACTAATTCTTCCACGCCGCCTTGAAAGTTTTTCACCTCCCCCTAGGGGGCACGCCCTCCAGGTTGGGATTCACTGAGCTATAGGATAGATTAGCCAAACGGAACAGTAATAAAACTCATGTTAAGTTTCATGAAAAAACTTTTGGAATAATACAAAAAATCATAAGTGTAATAAAAAGCGAAAATAAACTAAGAGAAAAATTGGTAAGTTCCTTTTGATAATATATTGATTAGCTTTTATATCTCTCGACATAACCTCAGAATTTAAGTGTAATTAGTTTAAACTACACCTATCACTTTTATGTTTAAAAAAACTACATTGTGTGAGCTCGCAAGCGAGCTATACCGACTGACAAGATAAATATAAATTTGGAAACAAAATATGTGTATTTTTTATACATATTATTAAATAATCTCAAACTTTAGATATTAAATATACATAATTATAACAACTGTATAGGTGTCCTGGTGGTCTAAGGATAAGGATTTGGAATCTAGTGATGAGGGTCCGGGGTTCAATCTTAAGTCCCGGCACATATTTATCAGCTTGTCAAAACCTTCCTTCACCTCTGACAAGGCGTGTATTAGTCACAACTTGTGAATGTGTGGAATGCTAGGCCTCCACTGTGGTTCGGATCCCACGTTGAATTGTACGTCCTCCATTTCATCTCACAATCACCCTACCATTACACATTAGCGTAAGTGCGTATAACCCGAACGGGTAGTAAGACGCGGTGCTAATAGTACAAGGTAAAATGTTTCAAATCTATAGTTTACGTTTGCCATTTCTGATTTTATATAAAAAGCTAGATTAGAATCAATAGTGAGTAGATAGATCAGGTAATGTTGATTAAACTTTTATTTCTCGCTCTTCTTCTAGTCTATATTTAAGGAAAGATTGTTTCAAAAAATGATAAGCCCTTTCAAAATTTAAGCTAATATTAAAATAAATAAATAGTAGAGTCTCAAACAATACCGCGTCTTACTACCCGTTTGAGTTATATGTTTAGCCTATGTACTAAGTACTCCAATGGTTTTAGGGATTAGTAAGGTTATATTTAGAGGAAGTTTATCTGCATTTTCTTGGAGAAAGAGAGAGTGAAAAATACCCTCAATACACCCGACTTAGATTCAAACCCCGATGTCGCTGTCATCGGAAGTCTAGTCTACTGCACGTGTAGTGCGTTAGACCATTTGGCCACCGAAGCGGGTTTTCTCAAAGATAAGTTATCTAAATACTAATAATACCTTTTGATGACACTTTGATCTTTTTATGATATATTTTAATTCGTTTAAATATATTATATTGAAATAATTTTAAACCCTTTCAATATTGTTTTGACAACATGATTACGTATTCCTCTAATACTTTATTGGGAATCTTTAGATAAAGAAAGTATTGTGATAATAAAGGGATTTTCGCGATGCCGTTTGTCCGTTCCTCGGCCTAGATCTAACTAAAAGTTGATATCTAAGATTTCCATAGAGTTCCCAAGAGAGATTTATGGAATTATACATCCAACCCTCATATTAAGGACTACTTAAGGATGCAAAGAGAAAAATTCTTTGTTTTTTTCAAGATCAGCTTTTACAATCTTGATTGAAAAATTATTTAGATACAGAGTAACATTTTAATTGTATCTGAAAATGATTTTGACTTAAAGGATGCTTTACAGTTGCGGATATCTCTGATTTTGAAAGAATTTCCGCAAATCTTTAAGAAACGAAATAACATATCACTGAAATATTTTAGCGCTAATAATAGTACAAATAAATTGTTTGAAAGATATGTTTATAAAACATAAGGTTTTCCAACATATAAGCAAGAATAGTTTTTAAATGGAGGTCTGAAAAATGAGGAGTCGATTGTTATGCTCTTTGGTGGAATGTAGTGTTCGTTTTTCCACTATGTTTCCACAACATTATATACTAATTCGTTTCCCATGTCACTAGTTTTAACTAAGGGTCTTAATGTTTAGGAAAAGATCTAGAAAATGTGTACGTTTCACGGTAATATTTATTTTTAATATAGCTATGTGGGCTCAACTATTTAGATTTACTATGAAGTTAATGTTTTATAATAAACTAAGTTAATTTAAATCCTATATGAAATAACAAGCCAATTAAATAATATTTTCTTCATGAAAATAATTAACTATTGTTTTAGATTAATTGTTTTACTATCCACAGTTTGTTAATGTGGGACTGTAGGAGGCGTGAGAAAATGTCAGTGTTGAAGCAGTATTTACTATCCACAGTTTGTTAATGTGGGACTGTAGGAGGCGTGAGAAAAGGTCAGTGAAGCAGTATTTACTATCCACAGTTTGTTAATGTGGGACTGTAGGAGGAGTGAGAAAAGGTCAGTGGTGAAGCAGTATTTACTATCCACAGTTTGTTAATGTGGGACTGTAGGAGGCGGGAGAAAAGGTCAGTGAAGCAGTATTTACTATCCACAGTTTGTTAATGTGGGACTGTAGGAGGCGTGAGAAAAGGTCAGTGGTGAAGCAGTATTTACTATCCACAGTTTGTTAATGTGGGACTGTAGGAGGCGTGAGAAAAGGTCAGTGAAGCAGTATTTACTATCCACAGTTTGTTAATGTGGGACTGTAGGAGGCGTGAGAAAATGTCAGTGGTGAAGCAGTATTTACTATCCACAGTTTGTTAATGTGGGACTGTAGGAGGAGTGAGAAAAGGTCAGTGGTGAAGCAGTATTTACTATCCACAGTTTGTTAATGTGGGACTGTAGGAGGCGGGAGAAAAGGTCAGTGAAGCAGTATTTACTATCCACAGTTTGTTAATGTGGGACTGTAGGAGGCGTGAGAAAAGGTCAGTGGTGAAGCAGTATTTACTATCCACAGTTTGTTAATGTGGGACTGTAGGAGGCGTGAGAAAAGGTCAGTGAAGCAGTATTTACTATCCACAGTTTGTTAATGTGGGACTGTAGGAGGCGTGAGAAAAGGTCATTGAAGCAGTATTTACTATCCACAGTTTGTTAATGTGGGACTGTAGGAGGCGTGAGAAAAGGTCAGTGAAGCAGTATTTACTATCCACAGTTTGTTAATGTGGGACTGTAGGAGGAGTGAGAAAATGTCAGTGTTGAAGCAGTATTTACTATCCACAGTTTGTTAATGTGGGACTGTAGGAGGCGGGAGAAAAGGTCAGTGAAGCAGTATTTACTATCCACAGTTTGTTAATGTGGGACTGTAGGAGGCGTGAGAAAAGGTCAGTGGTGAAGCAGTATTTACTATCCACAGTTTGTTAATGTGGGACTGTAGGAGGCGTGAGAAAATGTCAGTGTTGAATCAGTATTTACTACCCACAGTTTGTTAATGTGGGACTGTAGGAGGCGTGAGAAAATGTCAGTGAAGCAGTATTTACTATCCACAGTTTGTTAATGTGGGACTGTAGGAGGAGTGATAAAATGTCAGTGGTGAAGCAGTATTTACTATCCACAGTTTGTTAATTTTGGACTGTAGGAGGCGTGAGAAAAGGTCAGTGAAGCAGTATTTACTATCCACAGTTTGTTAATGTTGGACTGTAGGAGGCGTGAGAAAATGTCAGTGGTGAAGCAGTATTTACTATCCACAGTTTGTTAATGTGGGACTGTAGGAGGTGTGAGAAAAGGTCAGTGAAGCAGTATTTACTATCCACAGTTTGTTTATGTGGGACTGTAGGAGGCTTGAGAAAAGGTCAGTGAAGCAGTATTTACTACCCACAGTTTGTTAATGTGGGACTGTAGGAGGCGTGAGAAAAGGTCAATGGTGAAGCAGTATTTACTACTCACAGTTTGTTAATGTGGGACTGTAGGAGGCATGAGAAAAGGTCAGTGTTGAAGCAGTATTTACTATCCACAGTCTGTTAATGTGGGACTGTAGGAGGTGTGAGAAAATGTCAGTGTTGAAGCAGTATTTACTATCCACAGTTTGTTTTGTGGGACTGTAGGAGGTGTGAGAAAAGGTCAGTGAAGCAGTATTTACTACCCACAGTTTGTTAATGTGGGACTGTAGGAGGCGTGAGAAAAGGTCAGTGAAGCAGTATTTACTACCCACAGTTTGTTAATGTGGGACTGTAAGAGGCGTGAGAAAAGGTCAGTGTTGAAGCAGTATTTACTATCCACAGTTTGTTAATGTGGGACTGTAGGAGGTGTGAGAAAAGGTCAGTGGTGAAGCAGTATTTACTATCCACAGTTTGTTAATGTGGGACTGTAGGAGGCGGGAGAAAATGTCAGTGGTGAAGCAGTATTTACTACTCACAGTTTGTTAATGTGGGACTGTAGGAGGAGTGAGAAAAGGTCAGTGAAGCAGTATTTACTATCCACAGTTTGTTAATGTGGGACTGTAGGAGGCGTGAGAAAAGGTCAGTGAAGCAGTATTTACTATCCACAGTTTGTTAATGTGGGACTGTAGGAGACGTGAGAAAAGGTCAGTGAAGCAGTATTTAAATCATTTTTTTTTATCCAAAGAAATCACATATTGCTTCAATAAAAACATTATAATTTAATTTTCTTGACATGGTGACCTCAACGTTCCTGGAATATCTGTCAAGAGTGTCCTGAAATTTAATGACAACCTTTTTCTTCATTTAAGAAGTGTTTCATCTAATGCCACTATACTCATAACGAATATTCAACAACTGTAGATATCGCTATGTGAATAAAATTAAACTCTAAGTCGTACTGAAGCAATACTTAATTTATTCAGACCAACAAAATGTTTTGCTTTAAAAACTGAAAAAACACAAGGCTTTTCAAGTGTTCCCTATTTCTCCACTTTAATGTATATATTTTAACTACTAGATTTAGATAGCTGTTATGGTCGAGTTTTTTACTTTCTGCCAGAGTTTAACATTGTTAGCGATCTCTAGTGTTCTTGTGGCCACTGCTAAATGGGAGGGGTGGGGGCTAACCACCGAACCATGTTCTAGCTCAAATGACAGGGTCATTTATAACCCATCATGTATGAGTAGACCACCCCCTAATGCCCTACTCCTGCCTGTCATGATTCATCACAATGGCTTCCAACTACCTCCCTTTAAAAAAGTCTCAAGCTCACATGCATAGATAACTCTTTCAGATTATTATTATTATTATTATTATTATTATTTTCACAAACTAATAAGTATTTTGGGAGCATTACTGTTTAATCAATAGGTATAAATGAAACTAGGCTTCAATAAGAAGTATAGAAAAAATAATAGTTATCAAAACGACTAGTTTCTCATTAATAAATATTTAACTAAAATAAAAAGTTATAATTTTTTTTTAATTACTATTGAAATAACATTAAGGCTGTCTGCATATAACCCGAACGGGTAGTAAGACGCGGTGCTAATAATAATAATAATAATAATAATAATAATTAAGGCTGTCAATATTATATGTGAGAAATAAATATTAGCAAAGGGATGAATATATTTAGAGCCTGTCTAGTCATTTATTTAAAAAGAAATAGCCTTAAAAATTAAAACGTTAACTTTTCTTCGTTGGTATTGAAATAATACTGCCATATTGTTTGTATTATTCTATAATTTTACCATTGAGTTTGTGAAATATCTCAATAAAACTGAGTATTTAAATCTATAGGCTATCTTACTTAATTTTTCTGAAACGCTGTCAAGACCAATGATTTTTAGTACCGCCTCTCCCTAATTCGAAATTTACGCTTATGTACTAATTTACGCTAGTTGTTTTAAGGATGAGGAAGGATATATTTTGAGAAAGTTTACCCACATCTGCGTGGAGGGAAAGTGGAAAATCATTTTATAAAACCACCCTCAGTAGACCGACCCAGATTCGAACTTTGATCTTCCTGTCATCGGCAGTCTAGTCTACCACAAGAGTAATGCCTTAGACCATGTGGCCACCAAAGTGGGTAATGATTTGGTTAATTTGTTAGTTATAATATTGTACCCCCCCTTTTTTGAGGAGGGGGGAAATTTGTTTAATATTTAATGGAATTAAAATAACCAATATACATGTATCAGAAATATTAAAATTAGCACTCAAGGCTAATTACCAAGATGTTATTACCAGATACATTAGATAAATTCCAATAAAGAAATAACAGCCATTAATGTTATTTTATCACTCCCCCGTATCGACTACAGAACTTTTTTCTATTACCAGCCCGTCTTACTACTCGTTTGGGTACACACGATGTAACAATTTACCCTGATGGTTTTAGGAATTTGAGAAGCTATCATTAGAGGAAGTGTACCGGCTAATACCTCCTCAGTTCACCCGACTGTGATTCGAACCCTAGCCTCCCCATTATCGGCAGTCTATTAAATAATTGTGAGAATGATACCTTAGACTATGAGGCCACCGAAGCAAGTGCACAGAGCTTGGTGAATTAATACAAAGAGTGCTAATATCCTTGGGGCTGATTAGTCTGCTGTAGAAAAAATGTATTATGTGTCTAAATTACACTTAAATACTTTATGAATACACTAGCAGAAGTAGCCAGCATTGCCCGGAGTAACCACGCAATTTCGTTGCTTCAGACAGACAGAAAAAAAATTCTTCATTGTATTTATTCCCACCCAGTTTAAAAGAGAATTAAAACAATCTAATCATAAATTTAAAACTTCAATTTTGTGGTGTACATGTTTGTGCATGCGTGACTACTAATATTTAAATTTTAGGCTTAAGCGTGTGGTAGATATCGCACAATGCTCATGACAGACAGATAAACGATTAATTTTATTAATAATATAGATGTCCTTTACTTCCTCTAGATCTTATGTATACCATAAAAATTTCCTATTGAAAATTTAATTTAAAATTCGCATGTATGTATACTATCAATTCCTAGCCTAGGGGTTCCCTAACTGTGCGTCGCGATATCCTGGGACACCTCCGGTCTTGTTCCAGGGGGCCGCGCCTATAAGGAAATACTAAAACTGATAATGTATAGTGAAATGTAACATATAAATTTTCAATAATTGTACTCATACATATTTTAAATAATGTAATGAATCATTCGAGAAAACACATGTCTTTCCTCGCGTGCGTGGAAACCCTCCCTTTATAGTGTATGAGTTCCGGATTATAGTTCTCCTTACAGATTTGGCGTGACATTGCGCGCAACAATCTCCCTATAGTCTGAAAGTTCAAGCGATAATGTTGTTTTCTTTTTAAAACTGCCACCAAATCGAATTTGGGTATTTTTTTATATTGAGTACAGAGGCGTCGCACGGAACCTCTGACATGTGAAGGGTAGCGTGATCGCAAAAGTTTTGATTTTATTGTTTTAAATACTACGGAGACAAGTGAAAAAAAGGTAAAAACATTCATTTTTAATAAAAACGTCAACCACATTAATTGTTTTCTGATGAGTGTAAACATATTTAAATTTGTTTGGTAATGCTAAATAAGATAAAAATATAAAATCTATTAGAGTAGTGTTTCCAAGGTGTTGAGAAAGTTCCGCTCAGCAAAATATCAGCTCACTGAAATATCCGCTCACACTTCAAAGAAGCATTAGAACATTCAATTTGAGCGGGAATTTCAGTGAGTCCACTTTTCATGCATTCTTATTAACATTGTGTTGCAAGTCTTGAGGATAAATAACAATGTTATTAGTTTCATCTTAAATCTTACAGCCAAATATATACTACAAATTTAGATTATTTAAATTAATTTTAGGTTAGGTTAGGTTAGGTTATGCTATGGGATGCCCCACTATTGACCCATTTACAGCCTCGCATACCCCAAAGCTGCCTGTAACAATAAAGCAGTAACCGTTATTCCTATTATTTAACTTAATCTTTTGAATCGACTACAGCGCTTTGTGGTTGAATATGTCACTAACGCTGGGTCTGCTATAGACCATATATGACAATACTTCAATATTTTGATTAATACTTTAACATATATAGCCTGCATCCCCTTCTCCTGATATTTAATTATCTGGATATTTTACTGGAGCGGAAATTTCATTGAGCCACGATTTGACCACAATTGCTGTTCCAGAGTAGGGTTGCCATATATTGAGCAAATCAGGATATTTGGCTGAACCTTCTTTTAGGTGCGTGTCAAAATGAGATACACCCACAATCATGAAACCTGAATAACACACTGAATTTTATTTTACAACAAAATGATATAATTAAACATTATGCATTACACAAACACAACTCAATTTCTTTACATTACCTTAACATTTAGCTCTAATACTAATTACAAATATTATTATTAATTAAAATGCATTATATAGTAAAAATGGTTGTAATAATAGTATTGTTCAGGGTATTGTTGTTTATAATATTACTTAATAGATTATTATTTTAAAAATATAATCGTAGAACTTTTGGCAATTAATATTTTTAATATTGAGCTGTACTAATAAAATAGAATTATTTGGAGGAACCCCGAGCCTATTTCTTTCATCAGACCACTGGGTGTTCATTAATGAAAATATTATTTACACATTTGAATTGTGACTGGGGTTGCTAAAATAATACTCTGCTATATTTTGAATCTGTCGTTTTGGTACCATAATGATGGATAATGGTGATAACCATAAAGAGTAAATACAACGTATTCCAATCTTTCGGCCGTGAACGCACTTCAACTTGACTAAAATTAGTTCATCTTGGTACGAAATATCGTTGTGTTGTGTTTCCTTCCAAATAAGTAGTGAGGAATGGGAATGAGTCTATAATGTGACTAATGACGTGATGCTTATGGACGTTTAACGTCTCTAGTGTATTGTGCGTGTTCCCAGGACACAAGGCAACGAATTCTTAGAATAATGAGATCTACTTCTGCATTTTTAAAACTAAAATCAGGATTTTCCTTGAATTTTCAAATTTCTGGCAGGACACTTTTTGAAATATCTAAAATCGTGACAATCCTGATTTTTCGGGACTTATGGAAACGTTATTCCTGGGACCATCAAGGCGTCTTGATCACTACAAGCAATTAAATTCAAGTGTTCAATTATTTTTTCATTGCACTCACGGTTATCCGAATGTAATTACAATTATTAGGTAGGTAGACTTTAAAGGACATGTACCCTTATCTACTTGTAAGGAGAAGTGGAAACCATTTATGAAATATCCCCCCCCTCCCCATATACCAGACCAAAAGTTGAATCCTAACCTCCCCGTCCCCCAAAAACCAAATGAGGGTGACGTGAAAACTGTGTGCCCGCCGATACTTGTTTTAGTTACCATAAATTACTTATATATTGACTATACGAATGTGACTAAGATGTTGCTAAAAACCCAGTGGGTATTTTGGGTGGTCTAGTATCAGAAAACCGGCCCAAATACTGGACTGCTACACTCAGCTAAGTTAGAGTTGTGTAAACAAAAGGAATACAAACAGTTTTTATAATTTTAATCGCTTACATTTCTATTACTTCGGATTTCTCACCTTCCTATAGTCATTCTAATATATGAACAAAGTAAATATAAAGCTGTAAGCTCAACAAGTCCTGTGACCACAACCAAAGCACACGATGACTCCAAATAGGGTCGCGCTCCCTTAGTTATAAACTACTGTAATAGAGTTATAGGGAGGTAAGGCACTAGTCCTATCAATCATCCTACGACATCTGTGGGAATTCGTATTTGACTCCTATAGGGTGATATTTAGAATAATTTGTTTGTATATTAAGACCTGTAAACGATATAAGGGCATTTAAAAATGAAAAGGAATAAGTTTTTTTTTTTACTAATCATACATTGAAAATAAAGCATTTTAATATTACCGCTATTTTAAAAAGCCTAAATGATTGTGTAAACTCACCCGCCCCTCTCCCTCCCCCCCCCCCCCCCTACACAGATACACAATTTACTGAGCTAAATTTGATAAGAAAAATATATTTATTGCATAAACAAGCAAATTTAAATGCTTTAAAAATGTTGATCAATCAATTATTATAGTTGATAATATATATTTTGCTAATAAAATTGGTCATCTTTTTATTTACTCACCATATTACCTAAAACCATCAAATGAAAAGTATTAGTTCAAACTTCTTTACAATATTTGAACTAAGCGCGTGCTAGCATGATAAGATAGAAGCGCTTTTTGGCTTCAATGTGTGGTAATTGGAACTAGAACGTTCACGTGCTGTGAGTGAGAAGTGTCAAGAGGTGGTGAAAGTAACGAACTCACCGCCGAGCTTGAAGAAAAACACCATGGAGATCGAGGCGATAAATGAAGGCTGCCAGTTGATACAATTGTGATAGCTTTGAATATTTACTTAGAATAGTAATTATAGTGGCAGGGAGTTTTAGATAAGCGTAGTTTGGGGTTTATAATTAAATGTAAATATTATATGAAGAATTTTACTGCAATTTAAATCATTAACATTAAACAAACAATTTATTTAAAAAAAAGTCCTATCAGTTATCAGTCCCCATTCCACCAAAGGAAACATATATTTTGAATTGTTCCTTGCCTTCTAGATCAAAGAGAAATAAGAAAAAACAAATGAAGGAAAGGGGACGATTGTTTGAATTGTAAATGGGCTAAGTCTTTCTGTGCAAATAATGCCGGCAAATCATTTTGGAGTAATATTTTTTCGACAACCGATGGGATTTTATTACCCCAAAAGCTATGTGGGTGTTTCCACTTCAATTATAAGGATGCTTAATATTTTAATACTAACTTACAAGCCCTATAAAATTAGAGCGAAGTGGGCAAAAAGATTATTTTTCTGGGAACATTTTCAACCAGATCTTCAACTGGTTTGGACTAGTGTTTTTAAATCTACAAAATACATCCAAGTACTATTCTTTCCCCTCACAATTTCGACAAATATTTCCAAACAAACCTTGATCTCAAGAATTCTAATCTATTTTATTTTCATGAGCACAAATTATTTGATGAACAAATTTAATTTTATCAACTTGCATATATATGGTTATAACTGCAAAATATAGGAAGAAACAAAAGCAATAATAATTAATTCAAATTTATTTGCAAAATTATAAACTTTCATTTTATGATTTTCTTTCACCGATATCTTGAATATTTTCTAATCATAATAATAAGGAAAATTAAATATATTTAAATTTTGTTGTATTTTGAATATAGTATAATTCCAAATAAAATATTATATTATTAACTGTATAATATAGTACTAGCAGGTTTTGTTCTTCCACTTTCATAATTGTTGATAATTATGTTTAAGTTTTAGCCCGCGTCCAGGTGTCACTTTTCAATTTAAATAATATGATATTCAGACGTGGGTATGATAGTAATTAACAAATATAACAACTTTGCTATTTAACCCAGCATGATATGCGAATTCGTACAGTTGTAATTGTACATTTGGCAGAATAAAGCCTCTATTAGTCGATGGTGGCTGCGTTATCTGATAGATCGGGATCTTAATTGATCGCTCATATGTAGCTGACTATTTCCTCACATCCATCATAGACTCTGCCCTAAAATGTGAGTGGAGGGTGACTTTGAGCACGTGACCAAGACTTAGATATTCAATGGTGAAAGCATTGGTGTACTAGGCCAAGGATCCCGGGTTCGATACTCTTGGACAGGGGTCATTTTTCAATTTTAAAATAATATAATATTTAGATTCGGCTATAACCGTAACCAACAAATATAATGGCTCAGCTAACCAAGCCATCATTAAAATATATTTGAATAGCTAAGCACTTTTTAGAATAGTTTAAGTGGCAAATATTTAAAGGTGCTTTATAGTTTTGTAGTTGAAACATTTAATAAGCCGACTTTTTGTTTTTATCACAATATTTATCACTCACACTAGTGGTCCTGTGGATAAAGGCGTCAGTCTCAGTCTCTCTTATCTAGTTTAAAGGCTACGAAAATTGTAACACGGCTGAATGAACTAAGGTGAGGTTCCGATTTATGACTAATTATTAACAACTAGTAGCGTGTCCCCTGTAACAACGAGCATTATCAGATTCCAAACCACTGGTAGCGTGTCCCTTGGAACATCCAACATTATCAGATTCCTAACCACTGGTAGCTTGGCCCCTGGAGCATCCAACATTATCAGATTCCAAACCAGTGGTAGCTTGTCCCCTGAAACATCCAACATTATCAGATTCCGAACCACTGGTAGCTTGGCCCCTGGAACATCCAACCTTATCAGATTCCAAACCAGTGGTAGCTTGTCCCCTGAAACATCCAACATTATCAGATTCCGAACCAGTGGTAGCTTGTCCCCTGAAACATCCAACATTATCAGATTCCGAACCGCTGGTAGCTTGGTCTCTGGAACATCCAACAACATCAGATTCCGAACCAGTGGTAGCTTGGCCCCTGGAACATCCAACAATATCAGATTCCGAACCACTGGTAGCTTGGTCCCTGGAACATCCAACAACATCAGATTCCGAACCAGTGGTAGCTTGGCCCCTGGAACATCCAACAACATCAGATTCCGAACCAGTGGTAGCTTGTCCCCTGAAACATCCAACATTATCAGATTCCTAACCACTGGTAGCTTGGCCCCTGGAGCATCCAACATTATCAGATTCCGAACCAGTGGTAGCTTGGCCCCTGGAACATCCAACATTACCAGATTCCGAACCACTGGTAGCTTGGTCCTTAGGTTATAAAACAATATTTTGCTTTCAGCCACTGGTATATTAGCCCTTGTGTTATCAAACAGTATTTTGCTTTCAGCCACTGGTATATTAGCCCTTGTGTAATCAAACAGTATTTTGCTGAGAACCACTGGTATATTAGCCCTTGTGTTATCAAACAGTATTTTTCTGCGAGCCACTGGTATATTAGCCCTTGTGTTATCAAACAATCTTTTGCTGCGAGCCACTGGTAGCCTTCTCATTTGAACTTTCATTTTTAATTATTTGTGGGAGTTGTGATTAAAATAAAAACTCTATGTGTAAGTTGAAAATTATACTTACCTCTTTACCAACGCTAACAACTGTGGAGTTACAATGTCTTTACTAAATAACAATAATAATGAATGCTACTAGGGTACATCACAAATAAACTTTGCTATGAGTTTATTGCCTACCTGGAGGCTTCGTTAATAATCAAACATTTCATATTTTTAGTTTTATATTGATATTTTCATCATTTCTCCTGTGTTTTGTTTTATTTGTTTTGATGCGCGTTGATTTTTACCGTTGAACTTAGCCATGTTCAATAAATACGCAAAATTAATATAACCTATATAAAGGTCCTTTGTTAGAAAAAACTACGATATTTATAATTAGGAGCGGGTTTTACCTAATTGATTTTTCTTTTCCTTGATCTTAATATATAGACAGTTGAAATGTATATGCATGTCATGTTTATTATGAGTACAATATATTAATTTTATAGTGCCTATAACGGTATATTATCTTTGTTTTTATCTATTTTATAAACAAGATCCTATTTCAGCTTTGCTCTCCCTCTATCTTTTTTCCTTACCGTATGGATTTTATTCCGAAACAGCGTGCAATTACAGGAGAAACTGTAACTTACTCGGAAATTGAAAATTTGAAATTTGGTTCCTTTACATCGTGTTGTTGGATCGAAGTTTTTTAAATCATAAAAACATTATAAAAAGTTCAATTTCACTAGTGTAAATCTAGAAAAGTATCTATTGATTAACAGAAACTCGATTTGCCTGTAAACATGCTTTGGTGGCCACATATTCTAAAGTGTAATTCTCGCAATATATTATACTGTCGTTAACGGAGAGATCGTGGCTCGAATCCTGGTCGCATGTATAAAGAGTTTATTTTACCTATATGGCTTTCTACTCTACCTCCACGAAAATGTATCTACACTTCTCTAAATTTAAACTTTTATCACTAAAACATTAGCGTAACTATTACATATACTTGCACGACTAATATATATAATAATTATACATACAAGTATATATAATTATATATAGGTATACATATATAATTTTATATATCTAGGTATATATGTATGTTATATCGTGTAGTAAAATATATTTTACATTGCCTATTGTGTGCCTGAGTTTTCCTTAATTGCCTATTTGGGTGCCTAGATTTAATATATCTAATGCCTATTTGCCTGCGTATTTTAAACATTCTTGGTACCTACTCATAAGACATAAGACATGATCTCATATAACTCTATTTTCAGCACTGTTGAGATGTTTTTAGCATTCACTCTATGTACAGTAGGACAAGGGAAATTCATACATTCATGAAGTAAATACTAATATTTATATATAAAGATAAGTAAATAATCAAGCACAAAAGTGATACAGTAAAATATATATCAAGCTCCAAATGACTATTGGAAGGAAAATAAATGGTATGAAACTCCGCACGGTCTTTCTCACTCCATTGTTTAAAAATTGAGATATTAACTCACGCTCCGTAATCTTTATGTGAAACAAAATAATATACACTAGCAAAACCGAGCACAAATTGCACTATATTTACATACAGCTTTTTTGACTTAAGGTTTTAAATTTTATAATTTTATTTTTAAAGATTTGAAGTTCTCATTTGTAAATTTGAACAAAAAATATATATTGATATTGGGTCCACAAGGGTCAATACTGTGTAATAAAATGTCTACTTCCGGTTAAAATTTTCGACATTTCATTAGGGATTGCACATATTATGGTTATCGCATTTTTAATAAATTTCTCATTTATAAATTTAGACCAATAAAAAAGGTAAATATTGACTATTGAGTTTAAAATTACAAAGATAGATAATTGATGTACAAACATTTTCCCTAAGAGGTTAAATAAAACATAACATAAAATTTTGAGAGACTTATTTATCTACTTACTCTTTGGAATTATATAATTATTGCGTTAAAACTTAACTAGTATCTCTGTACACCTAAAGTTTACAAAATTGTATTAATATATTTTCCAACATATACCAAACTATTGATTTTATATAGATAGAGTTGATAAAAATGTTTTTCACTTTTAATAGTACTACAATTTTGCAATAAGCTATTGATAATCCCAAATAATTGTGGAGATACAGAAATTTACACTTCTGTAAACTACTCTAAAATTCATTTTCATTGAAATATTTCATGAACGTAGCCATTTTATTTATAATCTCAATCCACGCCTATATAAGAATTTTAATCGAAATCCTTAGAGCGGATTTTGAGAAAATCCATTTTTTCTCTTTTTGCCCTTTATTAAACTATTCTTAATTCTCGGGTTAACAGACTACTGACAGACGGAATGGCAAAAACCACTCTTTGGAGCTCAGGGGTTCATGAAACGTCGATATCCATCAACATTTAGGGCTAGATATTTTTTTGACTGTTCAAAAAGTTTGAAATATATATATATTTGCGCTTAGCTTGAAAACTATATGTCTTATAAAAATATGTTCAATTAAAATATTTTTATTATAAATAGACCTAATATTTGCGATCATAAGATATTTAATACCTCAAATATTTTCAGAGAGATAATAAAAAATTTAAATTAATGTAACAGACCGGAATCATTTAAGTTATTTTGACGAAAAAATTAGAGTAGCCATTTTTTTTATAAAATTGATCAATGCTTAGAAATCAAATTTAATCATAATCGTTAAAGCCGATTTTGAGTAAATCGAGTATATTTATTTTTGCCCTTCAGTAAGCTACCCTTAATTTTAGGGTTAGATAACTAATTCCTCAAATCTTTTGGAGCAACCCTATTAAAAAGCTATATACCAAGTTGTAGCCCAATCGGTAAAATAGTTTAAGCTCAACTCCTAGGTACAGACGGACGGAAAATCTAAAAACCACTTTTTCGGATTCTGGTGGTCATGAAACGTGTAAATTGATCAAAATCCCGGGTTCGGTTGTTTGACGATCACAATAATTTTTCTACGTGTAAGATAGTGAGAAAGTAAAAAGAGTATAAAAATATTGGAAAAGATAGAAGGAAAGGTTCATTGTCAATCAATCGTCCTTCTTCAACCTGCGCTTTACTTGAATGTGTCATTAGTATAGGTAATCCGACCCTGATCTCTGCAACGCGGACAAACTGGATTTTGCTCGTTAGTGTCATTTATACAATAATTGGTACAGCCGAAACAAGAAATTTCATGAAATAGATATTTCATCTCAATTTTGGCAATCACCTATTCGGTCCCATTACTAAAATTAACAAGTAGAGTTAGACAAAACCCCAAATTAATTCAAAATAATGACATTGTGCACTACAAAATGAGACAAGAACAAATTACAATGGCATAAAAAGAAAATTATTTATATATGATTAGTTATGATGAGACTTTACCAATTTTATAATACTTATACATTCAAAATGTTTTTTGTAATATATTATATAACATATTTCATTTTGAACACCTTATGTAAATGTCTAATTAAATTAAATTTCAGCCCTATACATTCATTACTTTTCCTTAACGATGGTGTGCAAACATTCATAAAATAGCAATTTTGATCCCTTAGAACTCGTGAACTGTAATGATTTGAAATCATTCGATTACTAATTATAGATTATCTAATATACGTAATTTATTAAAGTAGTGTAGTACAATTATGATGTTACGATGATATTAACAGAATTAGCTATAGTTTATAACAAAAAGTATCTTAATCATAAGTGCTGAAACGTTATGGTCCAAAAAGGGGTGGGAGATTGTAGAGGGAATGACGCTACTTCCAGATTAAGTTAGGTTAAGTGAAAAAACCTATAAGGATACGTAATAATAGAATGGAACTTAGCATAAAACAAAGGGAAATATTCTCTAAATTTACTATCGGTAGGTTTAGTGATATTAAAATATAGAAAATTTCGAAATTCTGTTTTTAATTTTTTTCCAAAATTATGGTTATTCTGAATACAATTTTATTTCGAAATTGTCTATTGGCAGCACTGATAAAACCTTTCAAAATAATTACAAACAAAAAGGCACACATCAATATGCATTAAATACATTTATCCTATTTGATTTTTTTTAATACTATTGGGAAAACGGCAAGGTAAATTGCATGAACTTGCATAAATTATTATCAAAATATTGTTTGGGTTAGATAGAACTCTTCTGTTTGCAAATCTAAGTGTCCCGGAACACTCAAAAATAAGTATATCCTTGCATAAATTTGCCTAAGCACCGACTCCCTTGGTTTTAGAACAGGGAGTTATGTCCCCAGGGTTACGGAACTTACGAAATGGAAAATTATACAAAAGTTAAATGAATATAATAATATATTTTATAGTGTTTCTTTTGTTCACATTAATCAATCATGAAACATATACTTTATTGGTCAGGATGCAGATTTATGTACGTACATGAAAAACTAACTATTCACTAAAATAAATTCAATGACGTGAGACTGCAATAGAGCCTTAGCGATCAAGTGGCTGCCTTCTGTTGGCGAATATAGTGACAACTTCTACTGTTAGAAGGTGTCATGTGGTCATCACAGCGAACCAGATGATACAAATCTTCACTAATCATAAAATAACTAGTTCTTTAGAGTCAGATAATAATATAAATAACTATAAAATAGTACTAATAATATAATAAAATATTTTCAATAGTGGTGTAAAAATAATTACTTTTGTAATTATTTTTAGAAAGGTCTCTTCATGCCATAATCTCGCTATATGTATTGTGTTATTAATCTCACAAGCCGCTAAGGAAACTAAAAAAGGCTCAATGCAAGCCGGCAAGGGAGTACATTGGTTTAAACAAAAGTAAACATCAAGCTAATATAAAGGCCTATTTCATAGTCAAATTTAATACGCCTCAAGTGCAGCGCTACGCTAAGTACAAGACGACCCCTACCTGAACTCGAATGGAATGGGCCGTTCTCGCATAGGAAACTGGCCCATTCCATTCTGGTTTAGGTAGGTGTCGTCATGAACTTAGTGTAGCGCCGCACTTGAGGCGTATTAAATTTGACTATGAAACTGGCCCTAAAAATATGTTGGCCATATAGTCTCAGTTTAGCAATTTTTGAGTTGGTAACATTCGCAGTAAGTTCACGATGTACGGTTTTGAAATACTCACTATCAAGTCCCTAGCCAATAAAAAATTTCAAGGGGGAGGCGCATCCCCCAATTGCCCGAGGCTATAGAAAAGTCTACTTGATAAACAGTTCTAGAAGTTATCTGAAGTTCTTTTTACTGAAACATAGCACCATAACTGCCGAAGGATGGAAAAAACTATAAATATAAACACCTCTAGAAGCTCTCTGAAGTGCTTTTTTTATGGTAGCATAGCCCTCTAATTTGTAATTGTACCTTAATTTTGATATTATTTGAACCATAAATAAAGATATATATATTGTTAAAAAAATTTCAGGGGGTTTGAGTCCCAAACTCCCCCGACTACGGCCTTGCTTACTGTTGTGTTTGATTTTTTTTAGTCTTTTTTTTTGTGTACAAATTTTGAACCGATTTACTTTCTAATTGATTTTTATTAACTTTTATTTAATGCTCTGAAAATTACACCAGGACACGAGACTCGAACTCGGTACCTTTGGCTTAGTCCGCAAAAAAACTAACCACTGAGCTATCCAGGATTCGTCCCGTGCTCAGGGTCATTCTTCAGTCAAATTTTAAGGCAGAGTCTATGATGGACGTGCGGACGACTCTTGGATAGTTCAGTGGTTAGAGCATTGAGTACTAAGTCAAAGGTCCCAGGTTCGATTCCCGTGTTCTGATGACATTTTTCAATTGTCATAATATGATACCTGTTGGAGTAATCCTCACTAAAAAGCATAAATAATAGCTTTGGCTATTTGCTTCCTTTATTTAATGGTTTAGCTATTCTTAATATTAGACAATTTTAAGAAATCCGAAAATAATGTTAATATATTTATACCTTTAACGGCTGGATCTAGACAAGCTTTCTTGCCTCTATTGTAGGTGTATATCCATCTATTTTAAACGTGTCAAATAGATGGACGTATTAATACAGATGTTAGAATCCTCCTCCACATCTTAACTGCCAAACAGAAAATGTTCTGACTATGATCGCCAATAGCGTGCTTTGATAAAAGGTTTTTAAAAATATTGAAATTTGATTTGACATTCATATCCTAAAGTGAAGGTAGAGTCTGATTTCCATAAGAAGACCGTTATTTGAAAACTGGAATCTCGTGTTTTAACAATAGCGTGGACGAATTCGTTATAATTTTATTTATATTCACTGTTCGTTTAATTACTATTGTAGATACAAACTATAGGCACCGTGTAAATTGCAGACGATATTAAAATAAAATTAAGTTCATGATGATCATTTCGAACACTTATATTATCTATATATTTCAATTAGGAAATAACTTTTATACAAATGGAAAATAGGTCTGCAATAAAAACGTCATTGTAGTTCTTTCATTAGAAAACATGTTTTTAAACCAAACCAAACCAATTAGAATATGGGAACTTTAATAATATCCTCATGTCTTGGAAGATTTTTATAAAAAATTCTGAAAAAATGCTATGACTGTCCGAGTAAATTACGAAACACGGTGAGTTATGTTTTATGATTTTTGAGTATTTGATGGTGGTAAACATGGTGCCGCTCGGATTTCCCCTGCAAGAACTTAGGAAGTCAACACGAGTCGCGCCACCAGTTATCAATAAGTAAGTATTATTGGAATATTTTGATAACTTTTTAATTAATAATTCAAATAAAACATTTACAGAATACAACATTTCAGTGATATTAAATCAATGTTGGTGATCGAATGTGGTCTTATTATAAAGATCAGGGGTTAAGAAATATCATATATATATATATATATATATACTTAATGTACATTTATGTCCATAAATATCCGAAACTATAATATTTGTTTAAGGTGGTATGGAAGGGGACGCGGGAAAAAGCCAGTGTTTTTTTTTAAAAAAAATGGCAAAACTTTTTTGACCAAATTAAATAATATATTGCTCCAGTACAAATAAATAATCTAATTTTCTTCGCGTGGTGACCTATCAAAATTTATTGAATATTTGTCAAGGGCTTTCTGTAATTTAATGAGAACGTTTTCTCTTAGTTTAAAAAGTTTGTAAGATAACGCCGTCATGCTTATTACACATATTCAGGAAATGTTAATATCAAAATGTGAATAGAATTCTCTTAGGTTTCTACTGGAGCAAAATTTTTTTTTGTCAAAAATCATTTGCTATAAAAACTGCCAAAACACTTGCCTTTACTCGCGTCTCCTTCCATACCACCGTAAGTCAGGAGTCCTTGGAGCGTTAAATATACCTATATCTTAGATTAAATACAATATAGCGTATAACGCGAACGAGTAGTAAGACGCGGTGCTAAATAATAATAATAAATACAATAACTTGCTCCTGTAGATGTAGTCCTGTGTGTCCAAAGAAAGATGGAGAAACAAGTGGTTGCTTAGGTACTTAATTATAAAGCACACACAGAAATAATATCCGATCAATTTGCGCGATTGTAAGATGTCCTAAAGGATGTCAGGGTTCGTGATAACAAACCCCTCTCTACACACATCCAGCCTGTGTCCACAACGCTGGATGTTTGTGGATGTTATGTCCGGAACTCTCCTTCGCACTCATCCGGCTCAGACGACAGACGATACACGCACAAGAGAGGTAAACAATTAACCATTTCATAATAGAAGATTAACTTCATCCCCGATAATAGTTTGGTTAAATTCAACCTGATTCGGTGGCTGCATAACCTAAGGCATCACTCTTGACATAGACTAGACTCCCGATGACAGGGAGATCGGGGTTTGATTCCCGGTCTGGTGTGATGAGGGTAGGTTTTCATAAATGGTTTACCTCTCTCTCTATCTCCACACAAATGCAGCTAAGTTTTCTATAAATTAATTCAACGTTCCTAATACCCAACTCATTACCCATAATTAGAACATATTCGCATAACCTGAACACGTAGTAAGACGTGGTGCTAAAAAAAATTATACCTAAGTTGACAATATTTTGTTTAAGATATTTTGCTTCTTATAATTACACTTAAGAGCTACATTCAAGTTTAATTATTATAGCTGAGTACTATATTTATTAAATATATTTAGTATACTGATTGTCTGTTCCCTTTAAATAAACCTGCATTGTATTGACTAGATTGCATTATTTAAGATCTTTAATAATTCGTTAATTATTTGGAATCTATTTGGAACTAAATTCTATTTTAATAATACTTTTAAATATCATTCTCCCGCGTCAACCAATCCTATATATTCCATCATCTAACGAATTCCCATATATTTGAGGAAACTCTGAATACTATTTCTGCTGACAGCTATCGCTCTACCATGAGTTTATCCTGTCTTCCTTTGAGGATAAACTTTGCGAATTGAAAACACGTGGGATTTAGAAAATTCCAGAGTATGACGTAGTTTTCGCCCTTTATGTCTTTTACACACATTTCCTCCTCCTTGGTTACGGTTAGTTACTGCAACACAAAATCGATGTTGATATAGAAGTTTATGTCATAAGGATATTAAAGTTCACGTTGTTGTTAAGACAATTGAAAACAACATTGAACAAAGGATATCAAAATTTTACAGGTATATTATATTCTACAAATTAATGATGAAACTTTATCTAAATACTTTGACTAAAGAAATCAGGATGGAAAAGTAACACCATGCAATTAAGTATTTATGGATAGCTCAGCGATAAACCATTGGCTCACTAAGTCAAAAGTTACGGGCTTGAAACCCGTGTCAAAGTCTCATTTTTTCAATTAATTCTATAAATAAATCAAGATAAACGTATATACTTGTAGCTCGTCTTAGTATATACTTGTGGCTCATCCTAGTACAGACTTGTAACTCTTCTTAGTATATACTTGTAGCTCGTCTTAGTATATACTTGTAGCTCGTCTTAGTATATACTTGTAGCTCGTCTTAGTATATACTTGTAGCTCGTCTTAGTATATACTTGTAGCTCGTCTTAGTATATACTTGTAGCTCGTCTTAGTATATACTTGTAACACGTCATTGTATATACTTGTAACTCGTCTTAGTATATACTTGTAGCACGTCTTAGTATATACTTGTAACTCTTTTTAGTATATACTTGTAACTCGTCTTAGTATATACTTGTAACTCTTCTTAGTATATACTTGTAGCTCGTCTTAGTATATACTTGTAGCTCGTCTTAGTATATACTTGTAGCTCGTCTTAATATATACTTGTAGCTCGTCTTAGTATATACTTGTAGCTCATCTTAGTATAAACTTATAGCTCATCTTAGTATATACTTGTAGCTCGTCTTAGTATATACTTGTAGCTCGTCTTAGTATAAACTTGTAGCTCGTATTAGTATATACTTGTAGCTCGTCTTAGTATAAACTTGTAGCTCGTCTTAGTATATACTTGTGGCTCATCCTAGTACAGACTTGTAGTTAGTACAGACTTGTAGCTCGTCTTAGTATAAACTTTTAGCTCGTCTTAGTATATTCTTGTGGCTCATCCTAGTACAGACTTGTAACTCGTCTTAGTATATACTTGTAGCTCATCCTAGTACAGACTTGTAGCTCGTCTTAGTATAAACATTTAGCTCGTCTTAGTATATTCTTGTGGCTCATCCTAGTACAGACTTGTAACTCGTCTTAGTATATACTTGTAGCTCGTCTTAATATACTTGTAGCTCGTCTTAGTATATACTTGTAACACGTCTTAGTATATACTTGTAACTCGTCTTAATATACACTTGTAACTCGTCTTAGTATATACTTGTAGCTCGTCTTAGTATATACTTGTAGCTCGTCTTAGTATATACTTGTAGCTCGTCTTAGTATAAACTTTAGCTCGTCTTAGTATATTCTTGTGGCTCATCCTAGTACAGACTTGTAACTCGTCTTAATATATACTTGTAGCTCGTCTTAATATATACTTGTAGCTCGTCTTAGTATACACTTTTAGCTCGTCTTATGTATATTCTTGTGGCTCATCCTAGTACAGACTTGTAACACGTCTTAGTATATACTTGTAACTCGTCTTAATATATACTTGTAACTCGTCTTAATATATACTTGTAACTCGACTTAATATATACTTGTAGCTCGTCTTAGTATATACTTGTAGCTCGTCTTAATATATACTTGTAGCTCGTTTTAGGGTTACTGACGCTGATAAACCTTCTAATGTTGGGACAATATATTTGGTCTTGTATATAATAAGATTTCAGGAGTTAGTCCTGGTGATTACTAAACTGAGAAGCAGTTAAATTGTGTCCGGTAGGATATAGTTTAATATAGTACCTTTTAATGGCTTAGAAATCTTTAATAATAGATCAATTTACCCATATGAATGAGCATAGTAAGGCTGAATGATAAATACACTATTATGTATTGATGCATATATAAAGATATGTAATTAAATTGGATATCCATACAACAGCAGATACCATGGGAGCTGATGTGTGTGTGTGTACCGTCCAGATAAAAACCAATGATTGTCTTGTCGGGACAAATCACAAATACTGTGTGCATAATATTTAAGTATTATATTATGATTTTCAATAATTAGGCAAACTAGCCTAAAAGTAAATTATTTTTCTTTATGTCAGATATTTTTTCCTTACTATATCCTATATTTTATTTAAATATCAATTCAATTTTTATATATCTAGATGTAAATAATATTCTTTGTTTCACATTTATTTTGTATAAATGCTACTGGTTTAACTAGCGCACAATATGAATACAATATTCAGAGTTACTGTACATGTAGTTGTCAGCCAACATGTCAGACCATGACGTGACCCGAGGCGAGATAAGTTTAGTTTATTATTCAACCTGAAAAGTTAACCTTTATCTCAGTGCAGACTACGATCACATGTGACTCAGTTAAAATGCAAAATTATGATCCTAGACTATATAGTGGACACGAAAAAGTACATAATTTAATTATAAATAAAAGCAGAATAATTTTAAGAGACAGAGAATGACGCATAATTATTAAAGGATAAGTTTTAATAATAAATTGTGGATACGTAATATAATACAGTTACAATATTTTTAATGGGACAATTAAAACAAATATTTTATAATTTTATCGATAATAAAAATATATTTGCAGGAATTAATTATTTGATTTAAATAGTTCACTTATTGCTAGGCTGAGGTTTTAAAAATTGGTGAACTATTAATGCAATTGTGCACTTAAAACACAGTTAAAATGATATTAAAATTTGTAAAACCATATTATACCATAGCTTACTGATTGTGATTCTAATAACCATAAACATTTAGATATTTTCAAGAGTGAATCGTGTCTAATCATCGCTTAAAATGTTCTTGTACAGTACACTGAAAATCTATTCTCTTCATCACAGGCATGTTGATAGCATAATACTTGAACCCGGAAATTTCTGTATATTTCTTTTCCTGTATATTCCCATTTATAAGTTGGATGGTTCTTTCTTAAACACTGAAGATTGCAATCCTTTTCAATATGCTGTGAATTTTCTCCGCTATGGATCTATCAGTTACACCCAATACAGTATTATTGTATTCTATGTGAAACTGCTCCAAATATTCTGATAGTTGAGGCTTCATGCCTCGATCTTGGTGATGTTATCATGAAATTTTCCAAATTATGGCTGTATGAATACAAGTTAGCTCTGTAACACACACGGACTGATTGCAGATTTGATGCTAGCCTCATCTTCAGGATTCAACAAACTCAAGCCTTTTGAACCGCGGTAGGCTCTTTTCTCTTATGAGGTATTTAATTATACTTAGACCATAATATATAAATAAAATGTGTCTCTAAAAATATTCGCTTGATTAAGCTTACCTTCTTAATATCTGGAAGATTATTGCTGTAGTACAATACTGTATTCAGCTATGTGCTCCATCTAATGACCACATACTTTATAAGAAGAGGTTTCTCTGGTAATTTCTCTTTGAACAGAGCCACATTTGAAGGAGCTTTAACATAAACCTTTTTCGCCGCAGATATCAACTCATTCCCCACTGTATTCTGTGAGTGGATTTTTTCGGCAACCCGGTGAAGTTCGTTGACCACACAAGTAATATGAAGCACTTTTCTGTAGAAGACTTTATTAGCTGCTGCTGCTACTTTCAATACGTTCAACATACATGCAGTTTCGTCTGACAAGAACATAGAATCTGTCCCCCTTCTCTTCAGATGGCCACAATAAACTTCCAAATTATTGTAGAGTTTTAAATTTAAAATGCCGCTAATTTAGTATGATAGTGCTTTCTCACTGTAATAGGTATATTGTAGTATTGAGAGTCTATTTTATTTGATAAACGTACTGACAAGTATGTGGAAGTGTGCATTATTTTTATATATAAAACAAAATCTTTTGTAAATATATTTATTTTGATTAAAATTATCTTTCATACGAGTATAATATTGCCTTTGTAGTATAAGTAGTTTTAAAATAAATCAATTTTCAAAATTTTGAAGACCCACCATTTTGAAATTGGGTGAGCTATAAAACGTAAAATAAATAGAGTAAAACGTAAAATAAATAGAGGTGTTTCAGATTTTAATAAATATTTGTGCCTTATTCACATAACCAATCTGAAAGCTGACAAGAATGTCTTATCTTTCTGATTTCATTAAGGAAATCTGGGTTTTCAAAGCATCAAGCACAACTCTCGTGATGGTAGAATTGCAATGATGAGTACGATGAAATGTAACCCTGAATAAGGTCGATCACAGCTGTCCCACGAGTAAATACATGTAGTATATTAAATGAAGCAACAATGCCAATATCAAACTTTGCTGTTTTGAACAAACTCAGCAAAATAATAGTTTTTCATCGGTGTCAGTGGGGNGGGGGGTCCTCTTGAATTCACTTTTTGAACCCTAGAATTTTCACAGTTGTGTCTTTTGTCATATTT
Organism: Timema shepardi; assembly: GCA_902151425.1. Classification (NCBI taxonomy): domain Eukaryota; kingdom Metazoa; phylum Arthropoda; class Insecta; order Phasmatodea; family Timematidae; genus Timema; species Timema shepardi. The sequence goes on along the minus strand of CABFVX010001564.1, from coordinate 53,971 downwards.
AAAGCCGGAACGTGTAATTCAAGACTCGGTGAAATAAACACAGTTAAAAGTTTTTTAAATACTTTATGTAACAATAAATATATTGTCTTTCAGATAGAAAAATTAATATACTGCAAAACTAACCATCTATAAACAGGCACAAAGAAATATAAACACCAATCACACACTCGCTCCCAAACTTAATAAATGGGCGTGTTGTTTGCAACTATCTACAATTATTAAGGGGAGGTGGGACGTACAACGAGGCTTCAGAAAGGAAGGGGGAGGACGTACAACGAGGCCTTAGGAAGGAAGGAGGGGGACGTACAATAAGGCCTCAGGAAGGAAGAGGGAGGACGTACAACGAGGCCTCAGGAAGGAAGAGGGAGGACGTAAAACGAGGCCTCAGAAAGGAAGGGGGTGGACGTACAACGAGGCCTCAATAAGGAAGGAGGAGGACGTACAATAAGGCATCAGGAAGGAAGAGCGAGGACATACAACGAGGCCTCAATAAGGAGGGAGGAGGACGTACAATAAGGCATCAGAAAGGAAGGAGGAGGACGTACAATAAGGCATCAGGAAGGAAGAGGGAGGACGTACAATAAGGCCTCAGGAAGGAAGGAGGAGGACGTACAATAAGGCCTCAGGAAGGAAGAGGGAAGACGTACAATAAGGCCTCAGGAAGGAAGGAGGAGGACGTACAATAAGGCCTCAGGAAGGAAGGAGGAGGACGTACAATAAGGTCTCAGGAAGGAAGGGGAAACGGGTGATGTGGCCTGCACGAATACATTTTTCCTGAGAATTTAGGAAATGTTATCTTAAACAGTCAAAAATAATGTATTTATGCATATATATGCAAACTCACCAAAATATGCACTACTATCGGAAATATGTAATAATATGCACAATAAACCTGCATAAGTTTATTAGATGTCACATAAAATATATTTTAAGCAGGCATATCAATACTATCAAAGGAATATACTGTACATATGCAAAATCCACAGCTTAATTACTCTAACTTAAAGATTCAAATGAATGTTTAACTTTATTTATGAACATGTAAGCCAAATGTAATATTAATTGAACTTTGGACTCACCCCCATCATTTTACAAAATTCAGCTATTGAGTCTCGTGACCTTGTGACCCTAGAACTGGCATATACACAGGTTCATTGTTATACTATGATATATGCTATTGATTAACTAATCAATTCCTACCTCATTCAGATTTTACCAAGGATGGGTTGATATTAAGAATTAAAATCTGTATCTTAAGTAAGCTTTAAGAAATTAAATAAGTTGTTAAATAAAATATGTATATGTATGCAAATTATCATATTTTCATTGTATCGATAAATTATAGTTTCTAAATGATAAAGTGTTTTTATATTATTATTTAACATATCAATATTCTGAAACTATGAAAATCTTGTCCAACGGTTCAGACCCTCGCGTTCCCTTGTGCAGAACTAATAAATGTCAATAAGATTATAACTTAACATTAGACCAGTGATTCTCAACCTTTTCCAGCTGACATACCCCTTGGTAGATAATGTAATTCCCACGTTCCTCCCCGAACCACCAATCTTTTGGGATGTTTATAAAAAGAAATGGTACGAATCTCCACATGGACCTTCTCCTCTATTGTTTAGTAATAGAGATATTAACTCAAAATTCGTAATATAATTCACACTATCGAACCCGAGAAAAAATTGCGCTATACATACGTAAATCATTTTTTTACTCATGGTTTTAAATTTAATAATTTTATTTTTAAGGAATTAATATCTTCATTTTTATGTTTAGACTAATAAAAAATATCTATATTGGGTCCCCAAGGGTCAAAACATCGTATTAAAATTTTGACTTCCGGTTGAAGTTTTCAACATTTTATTAGGGGATCAACATCTTATGGTTATCGCATTTCTATTAAATTAGTTTTTATAAATTTTGATCAATAAAATAGGTTATTATTGACTATTGAATCTAAAATGAAAGAGATAGATAATTGCTCTACCATGGGTGGATCCAGGAGAAGGTTGGGGGGCGCAATTCCCCTTCAAGAAATTAAACCAATTAAATCAATGTTAAAATCACTAATAGTTTTATTCTCACGTAATACTATCTCACTAACCAGATTTAATTTTTTTAAATTGTTATTGGTAATATTATTAAATGATTAATATACGGTAATTATATTAAGTACTTAAGACAATTACATTAATTATTATGATGGTGAAAATAGGCATTAATTAAACTACCCAGAAAATAGGCATTATTTAAACTACCCAAATTTAAGTTGTGCGCCTTTCATCTTGATGCACAAATATTATTTAGTTTTAAATTTAATTAATCATTTTACTACTATTTCAATGATTGATAAAAAATAAAAATCTTTAAAATAATATATTTTTAAATAACGTGCTTTAAACAAAATATTTGAATAATAATAACACAAACATAACGTATTAGTATGGCTTAGTAGTGAAATTTCTGTTTATAATGTAGGTGACCTGGTGGTCTAGGGGTAAGGTGTCAGACTTCTATGCTGGTGGCCAGGGTTCAATCCTCGGTCCCGTCAAAGATTTATGTGATTATCAAACCCTTCCTTCACCTCTGACAAGACATCTTGTGAATGTGAGGAATGCCAGGCCTCCACCATGGTTCGGATTCCACGTTGAACTGTAGGACCTTCATTTCATCTCACAATCACCCTACCATTACACATTAGCGTAAGTGCGTACAGCCCGAACGGGTAGTAAGACGCGGTGCTAATAATAATAATAATAATAATAATAATAATAATCTATTTATAATGAGCTATTCTATAGAATGGAGTTAAAGTTCGATTGTTCAAAATTTGAATAATTCCATCTATTTTGTTTAATTGATTGAATAGCTAAAAAAATATCTATATAATAATTGTTATAATGTTTAAATTTATTTCCGTCTTAACAACCAATATTTGTTGATGATATTATTATTTGCTTTTATTAAATTTCAATACTAATCGCAAATTTTGAGTTATACCTTTCATTAGAGGATTATTTTCAAATTAAGTGCTACACTGAAAAATTAATCAAAGATTTACTCTCAAATTTTGAAGTATTTTTATTCCAAAATGTTTGAGGTCCCTCCTCCCCCCAGACCCTATCCCGATGGTAGCACCCACGTCTCTCCCCCACTCGCGAATATCCTGGATTCACTCCTGTGCTGTACAAACATTTTCCCTAAAAGGTTTAAGTAAAACAACATAAACTTTTTGAGAAACTTACTCATATACTTACTTATATGACATTGTAGAATTATTGCGTTTGAACTTAAGTAGCATATCTTCACAGCTAAGGCTCACAAAATTATATTGATATATTAGCCAATATCTCAGAAACTATTGGGTTTATAAAAATATATTTCAATTAAAAGTATTTTATTTTTAATAGTACTAACATTTTAAATCTATAAGTTATTTAGTATCTCTAATAGTTGCGGAGATGTAGAAATGTTTGCTTCTGTAAATTACCCTAAAAGTCATTTTCAGGGAAAAATGAAAAATTTATTTTATTTATAATTTTAATCAATGCCTAAATACGAATTTTAATCAAAATCGCTGTAGCCAATTTTGAGAAAATGGAATTTTTCTCTTTTCACCCTTAAGTAAACTGCTCTTAATTTAGGGTTAGACAGATACACAGATAGATAGATGGCTTCGCAAAAACCGCTTTTTAGGGTTGGTGGTTTCATGAAAATTGACATCCATCAATATCTTGGTTTAGATTATTTTTTTACGATCACAATACTTGTAAGGTAGCGAGAAAGTAAAAATATTGATATTGGGTCTCCAAGGGTCAACACTTTGTTAAAATAACGAATTTCAGTTTTAAATGTTTGAAATTTCATTAGGGGTTGCACATCTTTTGGTTATTGAATTGCTATTAAATTCCTTATTTATAAATTTCGACCAATAAAATAGGTAAATATTGACTATTGAATCTAAAATGTTAGAGATATATAATTTCTGTACAAAAATTTCTCCTAAAAGGTTGAAAGAAAGAGAACATACAATTTTGAGAGACTTGCCTATGCCTTACACTATGGCATTAGTGAATTATTGCGTTTAAACTTAAGTAGCATCTCTTCACAACTAAAGCTCACAAATTGTATCAATATATTGTCCAATATCTACGAAACTATTGGTTTTATAAGGATTTATTTAAAATAAATGTTTTTCATTTTTAATATTTACCACTACAATTTTGCAATGATAAGTTAATATCTTAAATAGTTGTGGAGATAAGGAAATTATCGCTTTTGTAAAGAACGCTGTAAGTCATTTTCATAGAAAATAGCTATTTTGTTTATAATCGTAGCCAAAGTCCAGATACGAATTTTAATAAAAATTGTTAGAGCCGATTTTGAGAAAACCAGTTTTTTCTCTTTTTGCTTTTTCCTGAACAACTCTTAATTCTAGGGTTAAACAGACACACAGCCAGACGACGTTGCAAAAACAATTATTTAGGGTTCGGAGGGTCCGTCTGGATCTATCAACATTTTGGGTTAGATTTTTTTTTTTTGCTGTCACAATACTTTACCTATATTGTTCTAATAGTTAATATATTTATTTATTTGCGCATAGCTTGAAATTTATTGGTTTTTTAAAAATAAGTTTCAAATAAAATATTTGTATTATAGATTGTTCTTCATATTTGCTATGATAAGTAATCTGTTATCTCAAATAGTTTCGGAAATATAATAAAAAATTAGAATTAACACATTAGACCGGAACCCTTAAAGTAATTTTTCCGAAATAGTGACATTAGCCATTTTGTTTTGAATAAATACGAATGTTTTGAAATTAAATTTAATCAAAATCGTTAGAGCCGATTTTGAGAAAATCTATTTTTTCTCTTTTTACCATTTAGTAAGCTATCCTTAATTTTAGGGTTAGATATCCGATTCCAAAAACCCTCGGGGGAACCCAATGAAACCCTAGATACCAAGTTTTAGTCCGATCGGTAAAATTTCTTATCCTTTAATTTGAGCTACAGATAGACAGACGTACATTCAAAAACCACCTTTTTGAATTCAGGGGGTCATGAAACGCCAACATTTATCAAAATCTGGAGTTCAATTTTTTTTGACGATCACAATATTTTCTTTACCTGTAAGATAGCGAGAAAGTAAACATATATAAATGATTTCTATTCACTTCTTGTTACTTCTATATTTTACACAAATATCTATGAGTAAATAAACGTTTAAGCCGTGTCACAGTCGACCTAGACGCTTTTTTTCAAACCTTCCTTGAGTTCTCTTACTGCTCCATATTGTTCTGCTCACACTTGGGAGGGAAGCGATTGTGTCTTATGTAACACCACGGACTGTAGGAGACAACTCCAGACACTATTACTCTTCCTTACAAACACAAATATAAACAACATACACCTACATATCATATTCTGAAAATTGAAAAATGACACCTGGACACGGGAATCGAAGCCGGGACCATCGGCTTAGTACGCCAATGCTCTTACCACTGAGCTATCCAGGATTCGTCCCGTGCCCCTGGTCATTCTTCACTCATAGTTTAAGGCAGAGTCTAAGATAGACGTGCGGAAGTCGTCAGCTTATAAACATGTGATTATACACTTACATTTTTAAATACATATTTTAGTATACTAGTGAATTTTTGGCTACATTCATACATACATACATACAGACAGATCATACATACATACATACATACATACATACATACATACATACATACATACATACATACATACAGACATACATACAGACATACATACATACATACATACAGACATACATACATACAGACAGACAGACATACATACATACATACATACATACATAGATACATACATACATAGATACATACATACGTACATACATACATACAGACAGACAGACAGACATACATAGATACATACATACATAGATACATACATACATACATACAGACAGACAGACATACATACATACATACATACATACATAGATACATACATACATACATACATACAGACATACATACATACATACATAGATACATACATACATACATACATACATACATACATACATACAGACACACATACATACACACATACACGCATACATACATATATAAATACATACAGATACATATACACATATATACATACATGCATTATATATACATATATACAGACACACATCTAAATACATAATATATACATACATACAGACACACATATAATATACATACATAATATATGTATACATACATACATTCACATATACATATATACATACATACAGACACATATACACACATGCATTATATATACATACATACAGACACACATAATACATATATACATACATATATACATAAACATACATAATATATACATACATACAGACACACATATAATATACATACATTCATACATTCATACATACATACATACATACATACATACATACATACATACATACATACATACATACATATATACATACATCCACATATACATACATCCACATATACATACATACATACATACATACATACATACATACATACATACATACATACATACATACATACACACACACATATACATACATAATATATACATAATACATACATATATACATATATACAGACACATATATATACATACATGTACATACATACATAATATATACATACATATATATATACATAATATATACATACAGACACACTTATACATACATATTATATACATACATACAGACACATATATACATACATGTACATACATAATATATACATACATACATTTACATATATACATACAGACACACTTATACATACATAGTATATACATACATACATACAGACACACATATACATATATACATACATACAGACACACATATAATATACATACATAATATATACATGTATACATACATACTTACATAATCACGCCATTCCCATACTGGGTAGGCAAGAAACTTAACATATATCTCAAAAACTACTCCGTACTCAATCCATCGTCACTAACTTTCTCCACACTTTCCTATCCTTGCATACTCCTTTCTCTTTAACAACATCCGTCCACCGAGTCTAAAAGACAGTGTACCGTATCAGCAGTATATTAAAAACTTCCTTGGTTGACATGTGCATTCATTAAATACATCAACCATTTATCCCCTGTACGTCACAGTCTCTTGATACAAAATTATTTCTGTCACTGTTCACCGAACATTTTCAAGTAATAATATAAAGTTTCAAACCATCTCTACTAAGAAAGCTATCATATTAATAAAAGGTCTGTAAAACCACAAAAAATTGATGTAGGCCTATGTTTTCAACGAGTGTATTTGATTGTTAAAATAGTTCAACAACTCATTAAGAAACAATACCCTATGTGACAATATGGACCAACACATGTGCTAAGCAAAGTTTATTCTAGTTCATAATTAGGCCAAATTAAAATGTACCGTACTCAATTGGGAGATTATTTATTTTTAATATTCACTTCATGGCGTGAGTCCACACGCAACTATACTGACCAAGCGTCCACTGCCGTTAGCAATAATAGTGCTAACATTTGCGGATATAGGTTGTCATGTAGTCAGGCAAACGAATACTCCTGCCATTAATCTCAGTTTTCTATACCACAGGTGCTATTTCTCTATTGAAGTAGCTCCTAATTAGTCCTTTTGAGGTTGAATTCTACCCCGTTACAGACCCACTGTGTCACAGACCAATTTTGGAAGCAACGAGGACCGATCTCAGATGATTTATAACTGTGTCCAGGAATTACTGTGGTAGTACGAGCCTTTTCGTGAATTTATCTTCAAAGTGTTGAACGTCATATTTTAATGTGTTTAGTTTAAATGATGGGGAATACCACCCACCTAAATATGTGGTCTCTTTACTTTGTACGAGCTCTAATGAATCCCTCCCTCTTCTATAATAGAGTTCACATTACAGCTACCCCTGGAGGAAGATGTGAGGCAACTACCCCTAACGCACGGTAGAGAAGAGTAATGCACGTTCAATTACCCCGTCTCCAGCCCGCAGGGTAATGGACTGGCGGTTTCAACATCATCCACTCATATTTAACAACATGAATAACACATCGAGAGGTCGGCCAAAATGATGGGTTGAGTCATTTGGGAGTAATTTCTGTCCTGGTTGGGGACGAGCTCCAATCGACCTTAGAGAAATACAGATTGCGTAAATTATTAGAGAATAGGCATAATCAGTGGGTTTTTTAAGGATATCACACTTGTCATTTTGGAATTAAGAATTTATTTTAAAATTTTTGTTAGCTTTTTTTAAAAATAATATCGGCTTTGAAATAAAAAGTAAAGCCACCTTTTAACATTATATTAGAAAATTAAGATACAACTTAACATTTTAACGGTGTCATTTTATTAAATTGTGAGGAGTGACGTTTAGACCATACGACCACTTATAGCAATGATAGATAATTAATCACCAATTAATATAATGCTCTCACTCCTTTGTTGCTGCAGTATGTTCTATGTAAGGAGTTGAAGAAATTTACTTTATTCCTAATAATTATTACTATACGGTGTGGTCCAATTAAAGCGAACATTTTAAATATAATATAAAAGGATACACAACATACAAAATCTTAATCTAAACAGTTCAAAGATCTCTTAAAACCTTAGAACATAAAATTTATTATTTATTGTTTAAAAATAATTTCACCCAAATGTAAACTGCTATTCGCAGTGGACTGCTAAAATTTCTGGAAAAATCTGCACACGACCCTGCGAAGCAGATCTGGTAAAATGGCATCAACCACTTAGTGAATTCTATTCTTTAAATCCTCAATCTCGTGGAGTCATTGAGATAACACTTTCCCTTTAAAATATCACCATAAGTTTAAATCGATGGCTGTTAGAACATGGAACTTCACTAAACTGAATAATGATGAGTCCTGGGAAGAGCATGTACAGTGCCGCTATGCGGGTATTTATCACTCACTGAACACATTAGGCATTATTATTATTATTAGGTGTTCTGTCTCACGACAGGCAAATTTCTTTGCCACTTAACTTAGACCGCTAATGCACCCTGTCCTCTACCTTCTCCTCCTTCATCTCCCAGAAATGTCTTATTTCCTTTAAGTCATCTAAGGCCGCATCGAGACTAGAACAGAACAACAAACCCGAACATTTCCACGAACAGGTTCGTTGTTCGTGTCGCTGTGGTCGAGTGTCCAGAATTGAACAAAATATGTTCGCAACATGTTCCCATAGTTGTTTTTTTTTAAATAATTTTTACTAACGAATATAATGGATATTATATTAAACAAGTGGAGTACAAAAACGCTCGTGTGTGTTTATTGAGCTATGTTAAACGATGAAAAAAATTGAGTTATTGTACTTAATTAGAGATTGTTATAAATAAATTGAAAAAATGACTAAGCCTTAAGTTTATATATCTTAATTTCACAAATAACGTCTCTTATTTGGCAAACAAAAAATTATTTGATTTTTTTCGGGAATGTGGGTGCACTTCCTCTAAATTACACCTATATCATCCATATCCCATTAGTGTAACTAATACATAGGCGTATAACTTGAACGGGTAGTAAGATGTGGTGCCAAAAAAAAAACCTCTCTTAGTTGTCCATAAGTACCCTACTAACGGCATATTTTGCTCACTAAGGTCAAACAAATATTTAACCTAAAAAAAATTATATATATAGCTAATAGCTTGTATATAATTCCTTAACTTTTCCTGAACCGATGGCATCTTATTTTATTTTATTTTTTTATAAGGGCGGCTAACATACTTTAATAATTTCCCCTCCACAGGTTCACATCCCTGTCCACCACGGCCCCAATCTCTTCCGCGCATTTTGTTTATTTTACTAAAGTAATCTGGATCCTTAATATTCCAGATTACCTTATAAAGAGCCCTATCATATTTATTTGCTCTTCTTTTGACCACTCTATTTTTCTAATATACGCTAAATTAAAGGGGTTAGTAATAATAATAATTACTAATTCAACACATACACTAAGAAATACACTCGCCAAAAGATTATGTAGACTTACAAAAATGAAAACACACGTGTGACTCCGCTGCTGTCCGGCCATGTATGTTCGTAGAAATGTTCGCGAAGTCGTCCTGACTAGAACAGGACCGAACACGAACATCCTTTGATGCGACGAGCAAAAACCGACAACTGGTGGATCGGGGCCGAACAGAAAATAGAACAAATTTTGTTACAATGTTCTGTTAGGAAAACCATCCACACTTGTCGCGAACATGTTCGTGTTCGTTGTTCTGTTTGTTTTTATGTTCTAGTCTGGATGGGAATTTATATTAGAATCCTCCTTCTTCCTAAGCAGCTCCTCTTTCCATCAACCCTTCCTTTTATGACGTCAGTTATTCCTAAGGATGTGTCCGATCCAGTTAATCTTACGCAAGACAATTTTATTATTTAATACTAACTTGGTCATGCAAAACCAAAATTGAATAAAGAAAGTATCCAATCATTTACTATCATTGATTTAAAGTATACGTTAGTTGTGGCTGATATAATAATTGTATATCAATCAAAAAGTTAAATACCTTTATCAAATAAATTGAACGATACATTCAGACATGAAATATTTCCTAACAACACTATCAAATGCCAGAAACCAAAAAATATATGATAATTGAAAAAAATTCAAGCTGCTTTGTTAGCTTCCTTATATTCTATAATTAATATAGTAATAATAATATTAATAATACTAATAGAATGAAGCTATTGCAATCGAGATATCCGAAGGTTTAAAGTGCAAACATTTTTAAATAAGAAACAATAAAGCAATAAAAGTTATCTTCTCACACTCACGTATTGACAACAGTGCTTGGTGGCTGAATGTGGCACTAACGTTGGGTCTGATGTAGACCAGATATGTTAATATTTCACTATTATAATAAAAGTCTAAATGAATTCATGCCCTTCCTTAGGGGTTCAAGGATCTAAAATATTTACTACCAAACTTATTCTGTAACTATTGTCAATATTTATTTATATTAAGTTTTCCGTACATAATCATTAGAACAATTTTTAAGGTTGGCTCAAGTATTTTCAACAAACTTCCTATCCCTAGTCTATCACTCATCTCCCTACACACTATCTGATAGATTTTTCTAACCTAATATGCTCATGGCACCACTTCCTAAAAAGGCTGGTTCACTTTAAAAGCTAAGCAAAGATTTGCTCTGCTGTTTGTAAAATTAGTGGACCATATATTTAAAGGTTTTGGTTCACACAGAAAACTAAGCTAAGTTAAGCAAAGTTATTCCTTGCTGCGCCACGCTGTTTTTTCCGATTGCTGGCCGTGCAATTTTTTTCATCTTCCATCTTTAGCCATCTTACATTGCGCATGTGCATAATTCAGCTTGGGCTACGTATTTAACAGACGCAATGCTGGATTGTTTAGAATAACCAACAAAGTGTTGATGTTTTGTTTTCAGTTTCTTTCACATGTATTTAAGTAATATTCTGTTTAGATTTAATATTTAATAAGTGTTTTTATATTACAATGGAACCGTTAATTAAACGAGCCAAACCTCCATCACCTACATTTTCTTCCTCTTCCAAAACAGTTGCTGATAGCAGCAGCTCGTCTTCCTCAGTATTATCTGAGCTTAAACAAGACATTTTGAAGAATGCCATTGCTTAAATTTAATGTAACAGACCCGAAAGAAACCACAGTGTATTTAAAAGTGAAAAGAGGAGCCATAACTTAGCTTAACAATGAGTGTGAAACCAAATTGACAAAACCTTAGCGCAACATGCACACCATACTATAAATAAAACATAGCTCAGCATAGCGTTATGTGTGAACCAGCCCTAGTACGGTGCCTTCAACTACTTGGCAAGGTTCAAGCTACAAATGATGAAAATTTTACGATTGAAGATTAACCGTAAAATAATCGTATTATCTAAACCTATCTTAGCTACGCGTGATTACTTGGCATTAAACGGTCTCCTAGGGAGCCTTAAGGTTGATTGTGGAAAATATAAGGTAACAAGTAAATTTCATGTTTAAGCTAAAGTTGTTCTAAAACAACTTATAGAAAATAATTGCCAGTCTCTTAAAGTCCTCGTTTGAGGCCAGACTTGTAAGTTTAATCGACAATAATTACTGAGAATAAGATTATATAACCTTTTAGGATCTCATGTGTGTAAGTCAAAGTCTATAACCATGAATATTTAGCGACGCCATCTGTGTTTCATACGGGAACCAAGAGCAATGACCTATAAATCGTTACTTTGTCCAACTTAAACCCACCTGTCCCCACGTCCATTACAACTTTTATTGCATTGTACCTGTGGAGAAAGGATGATTTTATAGCTACTTCCCTTAGTGACCACTGAAATATGTATGTATCTCTCTAATGTGTTTGTAGTCGCTGATAAAATATGTCAACAAAATTAGCGCGGAGGAGGCTATTTAAGTAATTTAGCAGAAATTTAAAAGGGTATGTTACGGTTTTTATGTATTGCTCTTATTTCTAAGCTACAACATTACAAAGAATGATTACTTATGAATACGTCTATTAAATACACATGTCTTGAGTCCGTCACACAAGTCCATTACAATGTGAAAACACGCACTCTATTGTTCACACTTTCAGCCCCGTTGCTCGACTGTCTCTCTTGTAACACCTGTCTGGTTTAGACCTACACTCGGCCCGTTGGATTTTCCCCCACCCCCTTGCTATGAGGGGTGGTCCAAGCCTGGTGATTATTCAGGGCTGGCTCGAGCATGGTCTCGCTCGCTACACTATCCCCCTTGTAAATTGGGCACGACCCAGTGCCCACAAAATTATAACCGGCTTGATACCGCTCTGGCACACGCGAGTCTCGTTTTGGGTAGCGCCGTTTGGACTCCACCCCCTGCTCGCACATTTGTGTATGTTGACGCTCCCTCAGTCCTGCTGGTACCAGTTTTACCTGGAGGTGCTCTTGTTGGAGAGGGTGGGTGTTTTGACCCTCACGTGACAGCTGGTTTGCCGGTGCCTTTTCCTCCTCCCGTTTTTCAGGTTTTCCTACAGCCTTAGGAGCTTCTTTGTTCTCACCTTCAGTGTCTAAAGCCTGATACAACTTGAGCCTGTTGAAATGGACAACTAAGCGCTTTTGGCCTTTCTTGACACGATACGTGACATCAGAAACTAGTTTTATTATCACGTAAGGCCCTTCCCATGGGTGGTGTAGTTTCGGTGTGCATCCACGTTCGACCGCACTGCCAATTAGCCACACTCGCTACCCTTCCTCATAAGGGGAACTTGAACATCGTCAATCATAAAGCGTCTTCTGTGCGTGTTGGCAATTTCCCATTTTTTCTCGGAATTTTTCGTACGCCAACTCAAAACGGCTTCGCATGACTTTCACAAATAAGGTTTCATTCAAAAATACTTTTTCCGGGTGATCGAATGCAACATCGACAGGTAGTCGTACATCTCGCCCGAACATGAGATAAAACTGTGAGTAGCATGTTGAGTTATGCTGACTAGACCTGTAGGCTAACATGACATGGGGGAGGAAGTTGTCCCGGTCATTGTGTCGCTCATTAACCCACTGATTCAACATGGCTAGAAGTGTGCGGTTAAACCTATCAACTAATCCATCTGATTGGGGATGGTATGGTGTAGTCCTTGTTTTCCTGATTCCCAGAAACAAGCACATCTCTTAAAATATATTAGCCCTTAGTTACTGTGGATTTCATCAGGAGCTCCAAACCGACACACGAATACCTCAATTATTATCTTTGACCATGTCACAGTTTCCTGGTTAGGCATTGCATATGCTTCTGTCCACTTCGTGAAATGATCCGCTACAACCAGGATGTATTTATTGTTTGGGTGGTCTCAGGTAATGGGCCCGAGATGTCTACGGAGATCCGTTGTAATGGGTATCCTGGTCAACGATTGATGAGTGGTGCTCTTGCAGCCATATTTGGGGATTTCCTACCTAAACAATCATGGCAGTCTTTGCACCACACCTTCACATCTTACATATGCCCAGGCCAATAGAACCACTCCTGTAGTTCTTCTAGAGACCATCCAAAGCTTCCAATTACAAGAAAACTCACATCAAGTACTTTATTTAAACTTCCCTTGAAGTTGTTAGGTGATTCAAATGCATCTTCCTTCGCACTGTCTCATCCATATTGTTGGTATGGTCGCCGAGATAGCCCATCAGCATTCCCATGGAACTTGCCACTTCGGTGTTGAACAGTGAACTCCAGCTAAGCAAGTTGTTCCAGCCAGTGTGCAACCTGCCCTTCTGGCTCTTTGAAAGATTGAAACCAGCGTAAGGAGCTATGGTATGTTCTGACAATAAATGGCTTGCCGTATGAATAGTGCTGAAAATGTCTGGTGGTAACTAATAGATATAACATTTTCCTTTCTTTTCACATAATAACGTCGATCTGCTTTCGTCAATTTGTGACTCAAATAGGCTATTACCGTCTCTACGCTATCACATTTAATGCTAAATACAGCATCTATACCTATACATCTAGCATCTGTAACTATAATAAAGTTATCTTAAGGTAAAGGAAATGCCAGAACAGGACTGGAATTAAGGCGTTTCTTTACATCTTTGAAAGCTGTTTCACAGGTTGGATTCCAGGTAAACCATTCACCTTTTAATGTAATCTTGTAAAGAGGCGCAGCCAAGTTTACAAAACTTTTAACGAACCTGCGGTAATATGAATCAGTTCCTAGAAATGCCCAAAGTTCCTCTATTTCTTTTGGTGCCGGCCACTCCTCAACAGCACGCACCTTCTGTGGGTCTGTTGAAATTTTCCGTCCTGAGATGGTATGTCCCAAGAAATTGACTTTAGGCTGTATGAGCTGACACTTTGAAGGCTTTTTTTAGTTTTAGCCCTTCTTCTCGCAAACGCGAGAACACTTCTTGAAATCGAAGTAAATGTTCGTTGAATGTTTTCCCATAAACTATTACGTCATCTAGATAAACCAGTGTGGACTTCCACTGAAACCCAGCTAAAATTATGTATTAGACGTTGGAACACACATTAGCCATTGCACACACCGTAGGGTAGTACTTTTGAATTCATATAGCCTCCCTTCCTCTGTTGAAAACGCGGTCTTTGGGCAATCCTCGGGGGCCACTTCACATTGCCAGTACCCTAACGCCATATCCAGGGTAGGTACTGAACGATGTTGCACTTCCTAGTGAGTCCAGGAGATCGTCTATCCGTGGAAGAGGTTAAGCATCCTTTTGTGTTACTGCGTTTAGTTTCCTGTAGTCCACAAAAAATCTGGTTGTCCCATCATATTTTTTTGCACAAGGACAATGGGAGAACTCCATGGAGACGATGACAGTTGTATATCATCCCAGATCATGTCCTCTACTACCCGGCTCGCTTCTCCCCGCCGCGCCGGTGTATTGGTAGACGTCTTGGGGGCTGCCTGACAGGAATAGCACTACCTGTTTCAATGTGAAGATAAATACGATTAGTTCTCCCCAGGTCATTTGATTCCTTGGAGCATATATTACTAAACTCGTTTAGCAAGCTTCAAAGTCTTTGGCGCTCTTCCTGGTCCAATTTGCATTTTGTCAAGTCAAAAATATGTTCTACTCGTTTGTCACTCGTGTTTATTTTTCCAATTGTTGTAACTTGCATCTCTTGAGGTATTTCAAAGAACTTGCCTATCGTCGTACCTGCCCACAATGTAACTGGCAAGGGACCTGAGTTAATAAGTCTGATTGGTAATTCCTTGTTCTGTATACTTACCAATTCATGGACAGCCATAACTCCGTGCTTCACCCTAAGGTTTGCTGAAGGCTCTAACAATCCAATCACTTTATAGTGATCTGAGTTAACCTATCCACAAGTGAACACCTCACTATATGATGGTACTATCATTGTTTGGTCCACACATACGTTCCACACGCTAGTTCCATTCACATTATTCTTTTTTGAAGCTGTTATCAACCCTACCACTGAGTCACTTAGCCTTAGCTCTGAGCTAGAGAGTAAAACATCCCCCTAGTTTTTTATGAGAAAATCTACACCAAGAATGCACTATTGGGTAATATTACACACGACTAGTAATCTGTGTAGCACTTGAGTAACACCAATCTTCACAGTTATTTCGACTTCTCCCTCCGTATTTATTGGATCTTCACTCGCGTTCACGATAACAGGCTAATGTGGGTGCTACCGACATTTTAGACCATCCTTTAATACTTT
The DNA here is from genome assembly GCA_902151425.1 of Timema shepardi. NCBI lineage: Eukaryota > Metazoa > Arthropoda > Insecta > Phasmatodea > Timematidae > Timema > Timema shepardi. The sequence goes on along the minus strand of CABFVX010001564.1, from coordinate 37,720 downwards.
ACCCACGTCTCTGCGTATTAAGGACACAGCGGCTCCTGTGTCAATTAAAATACAAACAGCACAACCTTCTACATGTCCGTTCACGTATACTGCCCCGTCTAACTCTACACTCCATACCCCAAATGTACCAGGATACCTGTCGATAGCCTCGTGGTCCACGCTGATATGTGGGGACGCAGAACAAATCTCGCCCCCCTCACTCACGTGTGAACTTACACCACAGCTACCATCCTAGTGTGGATGCTTCTTAGCCAGCGCACGTTCCGTAATAGTGGGTAGATCCTCCTCGGGTGGCACAAATTTACCGGTCTCTTGTGAAACATCCCCATTCAGCACGCGTTTTGCGGTTCCGTGTGAAGCCTCCTTGGCCGTCGCGCGTTCACACTCGTTCACACTGGCCGCTGGCCGTTTCCCTGAGGGCACTGTGGCCGTCGGTGGCCGTTTTCGCCACAAGCCCAGCATTTCATTGATCGTCCAGACGATGATTGTAATGGGCGTCAGTCACCCCACTCCCATGATGCAGAAAGGGTTGTTGATAATTGCTGCATCGCTGTTGTCATGGCCTGAAGCGTCTTTTGTTGTTCCTGATGCAGCTTTCCCATATCTTGCAGAGTAAGACCCGCCACCATAACTGGAGAATTGGTGGGCGTCTCATTGCCAATTGTGTGGGTTGGTAGCGTCCTCGAACGTTCCACATCGAGGGTAGATTCTGTTTCTGCAGCAACAGTCATAGCTTCGTCAAGCGTTTTAGGTCTAGCCTGTCGCACAAATAAACGCAATTGCACGTCATTTAACGCCTCTATAAATTGGTCCTTGGTGAGAACATCTCTCACAGCTTCATCAAAATTTGGGAAAGCTTTAGCTGAAAGTCGGCGTAAATCCAGTCCAAGCGACGGAAGTGGTTCCGCGGGTGAATGACGTCGGTTACGAAGCATGGCTTTAAAAAGTTCGTCTCCTTGCCCCTGGGCGGGAGTTTGTTTTAATCCATTTCCAACTTTAGAATATTGTTTTTATTATTCTTGGTCCAAAACAAAATACGATTGTAACGCTTTACCGGCCAAACTTGCCGCAAGATAGGCGCACTTTGTTGCATCATCCGACCGTTTTGTTCACTGTGGGCACTAACTCAAAATGGGCGATCAACTCGGACACGTCACTTTTACCGTCGAATGTTCGAGGCATTAATACAGCACTAGCTATTGTAGTTTATTATAGTATAATATAATAACGCACTGTCCCACCGCTATGACCACTGTGACGGTTCTTACTTTCTACTCTTATTTCTAAACTACAACATTACAAAGAATGATTACTTATTAATATGTCTATTAAATACACAAGTCTTGAGTCCGTCGCACACGTCCATTACAATGTTAAAACACGCACCCTAGTGTTGACACTCTCAGCCACGTTGCTCTAGTGTCTCTTGTAACACCTGTCTGGTTTAGACCTACATTCAGCCCGTTGGAATTTCCCCCACACCCTTGCTATGAGGGGTGGCCCAAACCTGGTGATTGTTGATTTGTACCGTGGATAGAGACTAGCCCAGCACCCACAACGTCTTTGTACTCACCATTCAACAGTCAAGCTGGGGTCTCATACAAATGCAACGGTCACGCCATGGAACGAACTTGTTCATCCTCACTGCAATAGACTCTGTTTGGGAACACAAAGTTTAAGTCGAATATTTTCCTGACTAAAACTATCTATTTGAAGAGCGCGTGCGCGAGGTGGCTGGTCTAAGTGGTTCTCTGTGCGTCGGCTGCCCATGGTCACCCCCACCCCCTTGGCTGTGTGTCTCAACGGCGCTGTGCGCAGGCGACGTGGAAGACATAGTTTTTGTGATTGGCTATTTATGACCTCATTATGAAGTCATTCTTTCCGCTCATGTTTCCCCCTGCTGAGCAGAATCAGATATAAGCGTATGTTTAGCAAAGTAAGGCACTCTTTGATGCCATCTAGAAGTAGGGCACACTTGGGCACTATGTAGGGCCTTAGGATATTTATAACGTAAGTTATTGTACAGGAATAAATTTGATCTTTGGCCACGAGCAAGTATTTTTCAGGCTAGGATTCAAATCTTGGTGAAGATTATGTAAATTATAATAAATTTGATCTTTGGCCACGAGCAAGTATTTTTTAGGCTAGGGTTCAAATCTTGGTGAAGATTATGTAATTTATTATAAAGTTGATCTTTGGCCACGAGCAAGTATTTTTCAGGCTAGGGTGTAATTCTTGGGGTAAATAATGTAAATTATTATAAATTTGATCTTTGGCCATGAGCTAGTATTTTTCAGGCTAGGGTTCTAAACATGGTTAAACGTAGCCGTCTGTCCGGAGTCGTTAAGAATCTGATTATTAATTGTGTTAGTGGTCAGATGACGTTAACTGTGGGTCGCTTTGTTTACTTTCTTGTAGTTCGTATTATAAATGGGTTTATTTATTGTATTATCGGCCAGATGAATTTAGTTCGTTTTACTATGTTTATTATGTTAACTGACAGATTAGAAGCTAGTTTAGTTATGATGTGATCTCACAGTTGCCTTTATTTCTTTGTCGGTTTATTTTCTATCTAGTACGACATAGTAGATGTGTATTTATTTATTGTGATAGCTGACAAATGTCTTGTACCTCTGGGTTCTATGAGTAGCAAATTGTTGCGAGTATTTTTCTTGCGAAGGCATTGAGCCATGGCAATTATAATTATAGAACTCTCCCTTTTTGAAACTGTTTACTGTTATTATAGCACTTCCGTATTATTTCTATAAATGTATGGAACATTGTGTTGTCAGACACGTCGGAGAATCAATATTGTCTTTAAGTCTATTAGACCAAATTGCATATTGTTTTATGTGTTAATATCTACTGTAATAAACTAGCCTTTGGGTCATATAAGTAATTTTCGCTTAGTTCTTGCCTTTACCCAGGCATAATCTTAGTAATTTCCTTTAGGCTTAACTATAATTATGCTAGTGAGACAGGGGTCGGTTGGGCTTGTAGAGAACAGATCAACAAAGGTCCCTGTCTTTTATATTGTAATTAGCAACTCACTTCCTGTGGGGGTAGGTAGGAACTTTGGTGATACTGCTATAGGTACTGAACCCACAGGGGGTGTGGTTGAGCTGCCCCCACTCCGTTTCACAGGATATATATATATATATATAGATATATATATAGATATATATATAGATATATA
>CABFVX010001564.1:0-22531 GCA_902151425.1 Timema shepardi | reverse complement strand
CGAAGATGTCGAAGACAACATTTTTGTTATTCTATTGTTTAAATGGCTGAAGGGTGCGTTCACACAGCTATAAAGTAAATCTCAAATCACAATTTTTGACACCGGAAGTTCGGAATTTTTCGCTTAATACGAAATTAGAAGACTCAACACGAATTGCGAGATTATTAACTCAGGAATGGCTACTTTACGGATATTAAATTACGAGTTCGAGTTGAACATGGCGAGATTCACCGTAGTAAGATAAACTCGCAACATCTCCGGGATAGGCCCACAGGTCAATGATGATAGTTCAGACTAAGAGATATCCCTAGCTGGTTGGACCACCCAACTCAGACAGGTCAATGATGATAGGTCAGACTAAGAGATATCCCTAGCTGGTAGGACTACCCAAGCCAGACAGGTGATAGGTCAGACTAAGATAGATACCTTGGTCCTCCAGGATGAGGATTGAGCATCGGGCCAACTACCCAACTCAAAATAAAACTACTATTACGAAATGCTTGAATATAGCCTTGGAAACTGGACTGTATATAATTATATACGGATCAACAAACAGGATATGGCGTAAAGGACTGAGATTAGGTACATGGAATATCAGAACATTAAATGCTCTAAGGACAGTAGCAATCCTTAAAGACGAATTCTGGAAATACATGTGGATCTAGCAGCACTACAATAAATTAGATGGAGGGTAGAAGGTATACGTACAGGAATGAACTACACTCTCTTCCACGCCGGAACACAGGCAGGGAAATGCTTGTTTTGTACAGGAATGTCCATCAAGAGCCATATAATGCATAATTTATTAAGGTTTGAGACAATTAACCATAGAGTGTGTTAGTTTTCTCATCGAATATCAACCATCTTTATACTATCACAATAATATCAATAATTTAGAATATGTTGTTAAAAACTATAATGCTAATGCAACATCAATATAAATTTTAAAACAAAAAATAAATTGTGAAAAATTAAATATTTTTTTAATACACAAATAAGATTCAACTCATGGTATTTAATAAAAAATATACAAAAAAATTATTTCCAATCAATTAAATAGGAACAAAGGATAGATAGAACGATTCAAAGTTAAAAGTTAGAAATAATATAAAATAACAAATAAAACATTATATTCGTTAAAAAAATTAAACTGTATTGGCTTAAATTAAATGTTTATAAAACCGAATATTTTATAGTATGAAGAATATTTAATTCTTAATATGAATGCTTATATATTGACCTAACTAGAGGTATGATCATTTATATTAAGAACAATTTCTTTTGAAACTTCCGTAGGCCATTGATGTTTCGATGATAAGCTTTGTATTCTACTTTGACCTAATCATAAAGATCTGTGTAAAAAATATTACTTTTATATTTCAACATTTCCAGTTTATTGACATCAAAAAAGAAATATAACTTTGAGTAAGTTTACAGAGAAACATCCAAACACGTGCTTAACGGTTTCTGGGACAAATACCCCCAGGGAGACGGAAATTTTACAAACGTCCTTATCCCCTTCTCTTCCTCTTTATATCCGGACAGGATTGCCTCTCCTCGAGTCTTGTGACCACAATGACAGGCGGATAGGCGACAACCAACCCTTTGTGGCTCTCGACCCGTTTCCAATACATAACACTGCTATTTTGATTGAGTTACTTCCGGTCTACTGAGCCTAGCTTTACTGACTCAATCGAGCCTAGCTCTGCCTGCACTTAGCTATATTCACTGCTACGAAATTTTACTACTTTTACATCCATTACGGTTTCCAGCCTGTGGCCTGGATCAGTATTTTAATAAGGTCATATATTTCCCACTACCAGCCCTGTCGTAGCTTCATATGCCTTATAATCTAACTTGAGACTAGGACAGGCACAACATCAAGTCCCCGGCTGTTAATTTACCACAATGGAAGGGTACACCCACATTTCACCAAAGATACATTTTTCGGCCATGACTTGAATTGAACCTGGGACCAATAGCTCGGTAGGTGGACACGCTACCAACCGAGCTAAGGTGTAGTATCGCTTCAACATTAAACACAATATATATAGTTATACATCTCGTGAACTAATATTTTGAAGTTTCAATGCATTGAACTTCAAATGATGGCAAACAACCTTTAATTGGCCAAATAACTAGCTATGGGCAGTTCTCAAAATTTACTGTCTAGATTTGTTATCTAATATTATTATTAATTAGCACCACGTCTTACTACCCGTTCGGGTTATACGGTTTAAGTACTAATTACCCTAATGGGTTAGGAATTATGAAGGTTGAGTTAGAGGAAGTAAATCCGCATTTGCGTGGAGGGAGAGTGGAAAACCATTTAGGACCACCTCACCTCCCCCAGTTCACCCGACCGAGATTCGAGCCTTGATCTCCCCGTCCTCAACAGTCTAACTTAACACGACTAGCGCATTAGCCAACTACGCCACCAAGGCGGGTTGTTATTTAATATAAAGTAAGGATAATTTAACACGCAAAACTTTTTGGAATAGTACTAACTATAAATAAAAGTATTTGGAATGAAAAAAGGTTTCAATCTAAAGAAAATTTCATGAGTCAAATTTTTTTAAAGAAATTATTTAGTCCTTTTATCTTCTTACTTTAGAAGCGGAATAGAAACATTTGAACGTACCTTATAAATAGTATAATATTGTACTAATGTACACCACGTTAGCAATGAATGTTTACACTATTACCTTGATTAATTCCTTTATAGACGTATTATATAAGCTGAACCATAGGGAAAACAAACCAGGAAGGCGTGCTACCTTTCAAGTTAAAACCAATTGTACGCTTTCATTTTATTTTAAATAACGCTTAAAATAAATTTTAATGTGAAAATAAAGCTCCTTTACTGAAGTGTACCATTAGCTGTCTTAGGGTTTGTTCTTGGGGGCTCAAAATTTAGTCTTGGTTTGGGGTAGTGCAACAAACTTATTCTGGTAATATCCTCAATGGTTTGATAACAATACAATGAGAGCCGTTTAAAGTTGCCCTCTCAAAGTTATAGGCATGTTGAAATCAGTTGATTCCAAAAAATTCCCAATCAAATATAAGCTGATATGCTTCTCATCCGGGATGTCCCTATACTGATTATAATGAGGAAACTATGAGAAGGGTAGAGTTTAAAGGAAATATAGCCCAATTAACATTAGAAAGTGTATCACCAATAAAGAAAAAGGCCGGTACGCATGAATGAGTTGAGTGGGTCAGTAGTGTGAGTGAGGTTTTAGTGCCACAATAGTACGAATGAAAATTGTTTATATATTCAAGAGGAAAAACAAGTTGGTGTGGGAAAATTTTAACTGGGTGCTCGTAACCAGCTAACCAGCAAACAGAGTGTACATGGGCTAAACACTCACGCAATCAAATATTTGAAGATGAAATATTCACTCCAGCTCAACTTCCACTATGTGTATTCTTTATTTCATAAATAACCGAAAAGGTGCAATAAATAAATCATCAATATTAGTTTGAGATCTTTAATACAAGAAATCACTACAGTAGCCCCATGGCTTTTTGGGGCTGACTGACAGCTTTGAAGAGCTACCAGACCAAATTATGTATCTCTACGCCGAACCATATGATCTGCAAAATATTTGTTTAGCATCTGTCACTTCTGACAGTCAAAATTTAGGTATATACCTAAATGTTGACTGTCAGAAGTCAGCTGAGAGCTGTCAGTCAGCACCAAAGAAGCCGTGGGCCTACTGTAATTTAAATTAAACCCAGTCTAATTGTTGGTAGGGAACATGAAAATATCTGACACCCGAACACAATATATTTAAATATTTAAATATTTAAATCTAGCACTGAGATATAAACTAACGCACGTGAATCTAGGGAGATCAGACCATATCCTAACACGGTCAGAATCCGAACTAGGCATACCGGGACAGATATGACCGTGTGCCGTTAGATGGCTTCACTATGGCCCTATGTTAAAAGCTACGCCATAGTGTAATTAGGCTAGGTAAGGTAAGTGAAGGATAAACTTGGGTTCTCTAAAATACAAATACAACTAGGTTTGAGATTTCTTAACGTCTCTCCAAATTAACAAAAAAAAACCTACATTATATCCTTTCCTTCCTTAGCCACGGTTCAAAAATGACAGTAAACTAAAAACCAAAATAGGAAATGAAGACACTCAATATTTTGATAAAGATTTGGGTTTTTAATTGATTGTTATGATATAAGAACTAAATTCAAGTTATAGGTATTCTACAATTTGGTATTTCCCTTCTTTTGTTCGTAATCAATATTATATGAATAATTGTAAAACTGCATGTTTATGCGTAATTTATTCTAACTTAATTTGTTTAGTTTTAAAACAACGTTAATAAGAATCTGTTTCTTGACATTTTCTTTTATCTTGGGGGTTAGTAGTATTAAATTTTATTGGGAGAAAAAATTAGTGCCCAACTTAATTAAGACTGATTGGTGTAGAGCCCGCCACCACGAATCTCCCTTTGATATGAGTTTACAAGTGATAAAGGCTAGAGACGAAGAAGAATCGGGGAATCCCTGCGTGTTGTAACTTCTTGTTTGAATATTAACTTTGGTTACAGATGTGGGATGAAACATCTTACTGAACATTTTACGTTTTAAAAATATATTTCTTAAATTAAAATACCTTAAATTTGAAAGTTTGAACTTAGGCTAAATTTAATTTGTTCTAAAATGTTAACACAAAAGAGAAGTGATGGGTCGAGTCCAGTTTTAATAGAATTCAAATATTGAGTCTACATATAAATCCCAAATCTCAAACTCTAATCCAAATCTTAGAAAACTTGATTAATATAAGAGGCTATCTTTCCCAGTTTGTGTTAATAGTTTTCTTAATCATTTCTAGCTTTAATTAATTTCAAGATAGCTTCAATCGTTACCTGAAGTTTAATTCCAATAATTAATATTCCCAATATAGTGTTGATAACTAACGAGTCTATTATCAAGCTTGCTTCATCGAAACATGACGTAACATTGTTAAACTATTCAAATTTAGAACAAAATGCATGTTATCACAAAAATAGTCTCGTTTCAATTATCTTGTTCAGTGTTAAAACAATGTATATTATTCCAAAATGGAATTAATAAATGATTCTTATAAACTTCGGAACGTAATATTGATTTTTTAAATCACTTATTTGAGTCTAGACAATGTATATAAATCCCTATATTTTGAGTTAGAAACATAAATGACTTACCGTGAAGATCATTATCAAAGAATTTGGCCTCGTCTATGCTCAAGATAAGTATTGCATTTATAAGACTGTCCATACTAAGGAAAACTTGGTATTTTACTTTTGTCTGAAGCTACTTTTAGAATGATATCTTATTTACACTCGGAATGTGTGAAATATTTTTAAGGATTATTATCATTGGTTATTGCTAATCCTTCCTTGAAGATACAAGTCTCTGAAATGTCAACAATTACCCCACACCCCCCATATTAAAGATGGTTTAAATTGATAAATGTAACTCATCGTATAGGCCTACCCATATCGATGGTGGCTTCACTCTTACTCTCTGGTGAAAGCGATATTGGAATCGAACCCCCCCAAAAAAACTGCTTTATTTACGACTTTAACAAGACCAAAATAAATACACAAGGAAATATTTAACTATTCACCACCATTTTGGTGCTTAGGTACATTTTAAAAATGTATGTTTATTCTGCGTTTATTCAGGCGACGAAGCTGGGTAGACCCATGTCAAGATATTTACAAAGGAAATAGGAAGTATTAGCATGGTATTAGCGAGTATAATGATAGTTCCGAGTAATAAAGTACACTTTGTAAATGAGCCTGCAATGAAAATGGAATGAGAGGGAGGGATTGGATAGAGGGGGACTTTCAATTACCAACTTGTTGAGATACCTGGAGATAAGTACAAACTTTATTTTTGTGGGAAAAGTGACAGATTAAAATTATTAGTCAATAACTTTCCTGCTGTGGTCAAAAAGTGGCGGGTAGACAGACGCAATAGGTCTCGGTGGGCCCCATGTCACCGGTGGGCATAAGGTTGGGGACCCCAGCCTTAAAGAATTTGGAATGAAAAAATTGACATGGTTAAGTTCACCATGGGGATATAATCAAAAAAGGAAAATTCTTCTCATATAAAATACCTTCAATGTCATTTTCTAGGGAAAATTAGAATCACTAGTTTGTTTGAAGTGTCAAACAATTCCTGGATACGAATTTTAACAAAATCGAGCCAATTTTGAGAAATTAAATTTTTCTGTAAGCTACCCTTAATTTTAGGGTTAGATATCTAATTCCAAAAACCTCCTTGTGGGGATCTTTGAGCACCCTAGATACCATGTTTTAGCCTGCTCGGTAAAAAGATTTCAGCTTTAGGCCGAGATACAGATAGACCAACAATCAAAACAGATGGCATCGTGAAAAACAATTTTTTAGAAACAGCGCTCAATCAAAATCTTGATTTGGATCGTTTTAATGATCAAAATACCTTTATTATCTAAGGTGTCACGATAAAGTAAAAATATTGGGAATATAGTTATTTGAAAACACTATATTTTAGTTTCCATATTCAGAAAAAGTATACAAAACGTCACTCAGCAGGATTCAAACACTAAATTCCACAGTTTTAGTAAACTAACTGTTAATATTCATACTTTATTGCCCCAAGCCTTAAAATAATTTTATTTATAGAAATAGTGAATAGTGCTGCCATTTATACTTGGCACAATGTCTCCCCTTTCTCCCCACACACAAGTGTTCTGATCAAACTATGAAGCAAGTTTAGATGTTTTTACAACTATGAGCAAATAATTGTTTAGTCTATGTGTATGTTATTTAACTATTGATATCATATTTTGTGGGGGAGGGTAGGTACTGATTTTAATTTTAATCAATAGATACCTGAATCAATAAAATTAAAACTTAGTTGGTCTCTACAATATTTGAATTGAACACGTGCTATTATGCGACGATGGTAGCTCGCTTTAGAGCTTCAATATATTATCACCAGAAATAACGTTCTTATCTTAGACCTTGGTTATTAGTAGAATCAAATAATATTGCAGCTATATAGAACCTATATTAAATACTATTTAATTAAATATGACACACCTCACCATCTAGTTACATCACAACAAATTATAACGAATGCTTAAGAAGAAAATATAAACATACTTTAAATAAAAGGCCTAAAAATTAATTTTATAAAAAGTCAGTTGGGCTAAAGAAATTTGTTCTAAAAATTAACATCACAGAAATCCATTTGGCCAAAAGTCACCTAGCCTAAAGCCAGTTGGCTTAAGGTAATTTGGTCTAAAGTAATTTGGCTTGGTGTAATTAGGTGTAAGGTCATCTCTCCTAAAGAAATTTTGCCTAACATGAATTTCTAGTAAAAAAAATCTTATAATTATTTTATGGGCAAAAATTCTTTGAGGGTTAGTTGATTGGTGGAAAATTTTTGAACATTTGAAATATTTTGTAAATGGTTTTAACAATTTTGTTTAATATATATAAATGGGGATTGTATGGTATGACAAATAACAATCTATTTGTTTTTGGGGTAAAGACTCGTTTATGGGCGGCTTACTGATGACACATTTTTCAAAAACTTGAATACTTTTAAAATTACTATAGCTATTTGTTTCAAAATAAGTATACTAGGAGTGTTTGACATTACAAATAACAGTGTATACTTCAATGAATGCCAACACGAACCTCGGAGTAGAGCCTAAACCATTTTACCGATAGGGTTAAAACCTGCTATCTAAGGTTTTCATAGAGCTGCCTCAAGTGGTTTTTAGAATTGGATATCTTACCATAAAATTACTTTATACGATTTTGATTAAATTTCATTGTTAAGCATTGATCAATATTACAAACAAAATTGTAACTCTCAGTTTTTCGTCAAAATGACTTTAATGGCTACGGTCCAATGCGTAAATTTTAATTTTTATATCATATCTCCGTAACTCTTTGGGATATGAAATTACTTATCGTTACAAATATGTAGTTCTATTTATAATAAAAATCTTTTATTTGAAACATTTTTTTTAAACCAATAATTTTCAAGCTATACGCTAATATATATAGTTTTTATATTTTCGAACACTAAGATAAGGTATTGCAACCAGAAAAATAATCTAACACGAGATGTTGATGAATGTCGACGTTTCATGACCCCCCGAACCTTATTAATGGTTTTTCAACGCCGTATATTTGTGTGTCTGTTTAACCCAAAAATCAAGAGTAGTTTAATAAGGAGCAAAAATAAAAATAAATCTATTTCCTCAAAATCGGCTCTAACGGTTTTGATTAAAATTCGTATCTAGGCGTTGATTGAGATTATAAATAAAATGGCTAATTTCATTTTCCCATGAAAATTAATTTTAGTGTACTTTACTGATTATTAAATTTACCATATCTCCACAATTATTTGAGATACTAAATAGCTTATTGCAAAATTGTAGCAATGTTGAAAATGAAAAAAACTATATGAAATATATCTTTATAAAACCAACAGTTTCATAGATATTGGCAAACATATTAATACAATTTAGTGAACTTTAGTTGTACAGAAATACTACTTAATTTTTAACGAAATAATTATTTAATGCCATAGAATAACTAAATAAGTAAGTCTCTCAAAAGTCTATGTTCTTTTACCTTTAACCTCTTATGGGAAATGTTTGTACAGCAATAATCTCTCTATATCATTTTAGACTCAATAGTCAATATTTACCTGTTTTATTGGTCAAAATTTATAAGTGAGGAATTTAATATCAATCAATCAATGCGATAACCTTCAGATGTGACCCCTAGTAGAATGCCGAGGATTTTAACCATATTTCGAAATTTTAATACGAAGTTCTGACCCTTGTGGACCCAAATAGTGATCCTTTTTTATTGATCCAAATTTAAAATGGGAACTTTAATTTTTTTTAATAAAATGATAAAATTTAAAACAAGGAGTCAAAAAATGTTTAACGTAATTATAGCGCAATTTTTTATCGGGTTGGATAGTGTATATTATTTCGTTTAACATAAATCACGAGCTTTATGTAAATATCTCCATTTTCAAACAAAGGAACGAGAAAGTCCGTGCAGAGTACTGTACCATTTATTGGCATATAAAGTTATAAACTCATGTAAATGTAATTTACTGATGACTGCTTTTCAATAATTTGAAATATTTTAAAAATTGCTATAAAGATTTTGTTTCAAAGGGGTATCTTGGGAGTGTTTGACATGACAACTGATACTGTATACTTGTTTTTGACGTAGAATATCGTTAATGGGTAACTTAGCCTACTGATGACTAGTTTTTCAAACATTTGAAATACTTTTAAACGGTGCCAATGATTTTGTTCCAAATGGGTACCTTGGGAGTGCTTGACATGACCAATAGCACTGTATGATAGATTTCTGGTATAAAAATATGTTTAAATATATTTTACAAATAACTAATTTTTCAAAAATTTGAGTTATTCTAAAAATTACTTCACTGATTTGGTTCCAAATGGGTACCTTGAGAGTGTGTGAAAAAATATACTGCATATCTGTTTTTGGGGAAAAATTCGTTTAGGTTTAGTTTACTGATAAGTGATTTTTCAAAATTTGGAATATTGTAAAAATTGTTCCAATGGTTTGGTTCAAAATGGATAGCGTATTTGGTAAGGTTTTTGGAATTTAAATAATTGTATATAATTGTTTTTCATGTAAACACTCATTTATTAACAGTTTACTGATGACATGTTTTTGAAAAATTTGAAATTTCACTTTCTCATTTCAAGAGAAAGGTTTTTAATCATAAACCTTTTCAACCTCGAGATTATGATAAATCTTTCACTTTTTTGTTCGTCCGAACCTAAAAAATTGGATTTTACAAACTATGTTAGTACCTATGCCTGTTTATCTGTCTTTCACCTGGCCATGGATCCAAAACTTATTAATGGATTTGTTCAACCTTGGTATTTAGAATTTATAGCACTATTTAGGAGACTTTTTTGTTGTTGTGATTTTAGCCTAGAATTAAAATTAAGTGTAATTTCGATGTTGCCTGATATTTTTTTAAATACAATTTTTTTTAAAACCCTTCATTTTTAAATATATGAATATTTTGAGAAATTTCTCTAATAATACAGTTATAAATGGGTATCTGTTAAATTTCTTCCATTATAAATAGTTATAGGTTTAGAATTATAATTTTTTTCAATGCATTTAATAATAGTTTAGTGGCCACATTTTTTAATTTAATCTTTTTTTAAAATTTAAATGATTTTGTTCAAAATTGTTATTTGGAAACTATTTCATATAATAGTAAATGTTTTTTTTTTAATTTTAATATTGGCTTACTTCTGACCAATTGAAATATTTCGAACATTGCCTTTAAGATTGAGTACAAAATAGGTAACTGAGAATAATTTTTCATGATAAATGTAATACATTTTTATATTTACAAATATTTAAAGACAGTTTAGAAATAACTTCATTTTTTTCCAAGCTGTAATACACTAATTGAGAAAGTTTGTACGATTATGTCATACGATTCATTTTAAAATGTATGTCTGGGAAATTATCAATTGAAAATTTTCAAAACTGCTAAGCCCCTGATAAGCATAAAAGTCTTTAAATTGGAAAATTCAAAATGAGGAGAACGATAAATGAGAGTAGTCTCTAAAAATTTACAAATCAATATAAAAAAAACTATGATGTCTAGCAAGTGGGGACAGAACGATTAAAATAGCATCGTTTGCTAACATATCAATGTGAAGGGGGTAGCGTTCGAAGCTCATGGACTTGAGATGTGCTTGCCCTCGTGGCAACTGCCCTAACTAAAACGTGACAAAGGGCTTCCGGCCCCTTCCTACGGTGTGTTCTTCTTCCGGTAAGCCTGGCAGAGTGCCATTGTGGTTTCTGGGCAGCATCCAGAGGGTTTTTCCCGAAGGGTGGCTATATGCTCTGTCAAGGTGAGAGTGGCTGAGGAGGGGCCACCACTCGCCACACACTAAGGGGTTGGTATGGGATCAGACAACCTCCACGAGATCCCCACTAGGTAGCTCAGGCCAAAATCTCTTTAAGGTTTGTTCCTGAGACTAGGTGTGTCTACGTGACAGTCCAGCATTCACGTAAGTAGGAGCCAACTCCTTCTACTGATAGAAGCTGGCCAAAGTGGAAGGGAGGGGGATGATGTCCCAGTTGTCCGGTGATGACAGGGTTCAATAGTGGGATTGTGGTCATTAGCCCCTAAATGTCCCACTACGCGCACTTTATGCGCGTGGCTACGCTCGGGTGGCACAACCATGATGGTTTAAAGGAGATCGGGAGAGGTGTTTGTTCCCCTGATAGGTGGATGCTGGACCCTGTCACACGGCACGTGATTTTTCCGCCTTAAAAATGTCGTTGACTTATATAAAGTGTTAGACTAGTAACGTGGTGGTCTTCTTAATATTGTGGTGGAAGATTATGCTCTTTGTTGAACAGTAATGTTCCTTCTCCTACTTTTTCAGTTCAATATCGATATATTTCTGTTACAGTGTATATTATTGCATTCTTTTTGGTGAGATGTGATACTCTTTTTTTAATCGTGTTTATTACGTTTCACTTATCTCATGATCGATCTTGGGAATAGATTGCGTTATCTATTTAATGTATCCACACTCAATTTGTTACAATAAACATGCGATGACTACAGGTTTTAATCAAATATTACATTTATTTTATTATTTTGATTGCCATAGTTTTATTATTGTCATAGTTAATTTCTTATTGTACAAATATGCACTATAACAAATACGGCAGCTGACTGTTTGATATACTAACATTTTATAACCTGGATTTGGCTACCCGTGGCTCTATTTTTGGGTAAATGGACGAGAAAATCAATGAGGTGTTCCATAATATTTATTTTTCACTAAAGATAATTATTATGATATTAAAACTGTAAAATACTAAGTGAAAAGCAAAGATGTTTGGGTATCAAAACAACCTTGCTAATTTGGTTATGAGGCTCCCGTCTGCTTTGTCAGTAAGGGCCCCCCTGTTTCTTAAGGGGATATATCACCATGGAGGAGAGTAATCAAATATTGAAGCGAGCAAGTGCGTTCAGAAATAACGTTTATTTTCACTCCAACCCAGTTCTACCCCATCGGCAAGGAAACTCGTTCCAACTAATCGATGTCACAGCACATTTCCTTTTTTAGAGGCATAATAATGCTTACGTCAACAGTTTCCCTTGTGTTTACTTTATTAACAAGGGCCCAGGCAAACAAATATAGAAGAAAAAATTCTCCTTTATACAATTTTTAATATTAAAAACACTCACTCTTGTTTTCGTAGTTTATCTTTGATATAAAATTTGAGAAAATATTTTAAAATAATTTGATAGTGTAATGACCTCTGAAGAAATATATTGTTTGACACTTATATTATATTTAGATTTTTTTAACCCATCATACACAAAATATGGTGTTAAGTAAATATTATTACTTTTTTATTCAAGAAAAAATAATATGATAAAAGTTTCTGCTAGTATTTGTGATAATCTTTTAGAACTTTTTAACAAAGGTATTTGTTTTAAAACAAGATTTTATAACATTTTTGAATAAATTTTTATTTCTTTTATCGTGTTTAATATGATATTTACTAGTTCTATACATAAGTATTCATGTTCTAAATTATTCCCAATAAACTTAATCTCAATTAATTTAATCAAACTACCGTAGTTAATTCTTGCTTACTTTAACTTAAGCCAGCAGGCCCACAAGGTTATCAAACCGGGACCGTTATTAGTGTCAGAGAACGGGCCTTCCTCACTTTTTTCTACTCACCTTCAGTGGCAGCGAAACCTTATTTGTTTACGGGGGGTGGGGGGAGAGAGAGAGATTAGCTTTGCAAATAAAAATGGGTTCCAAGGAGCTTTGACCCCAAAGCTAAAAGAGAAGGTGGGCGGATCTTGGGAACCCTAGGTGAATGATTGAAAATAGGAATCTCCCAGAAGATATCTGGGATGGCCATTGTCTGAATTAGTTTATTAAAATTATACTTTTTATAGGCGTCCTTTGCCTGTTTTTGTTTTTTTAATGTGAATATCGAATATTCCTATAAGCTATTTAGAGTGGTATTTGTCTGGAATAGTTTTGAAAAATTATATATATATATAGTAACACTATGGATTAATGGAGCCACGCGTTGGGTGCCAATTGTATCACTTTGAAATCAATCACCCCGCTTTGGGCGTCAATTGAAACACTACGGATTAATTCCCTGATATAATAATGCTGTGATGATTTATAGGTTGTCTAAAGCTCTGTGATCTAGCGCCTATCATCCCTGTACGGAAAATATACCGTTTAACCAGCTGTCTATAGCTCCGTGTTCGAGCACTAATTATATCAGTATATTAATAAAATTGAAGAAGAGAACTGTAAATGGCTGTTTATTCACACACGGTTTATTTAAATAACACATGTTAATTACGTATACATATTCCAATTAAATGTTTTATATCACTGCACACTTGTGATATTAATGTAAGTTATTTTATACTGTGTTAGACTGACTGCCAGTGTGTGGCTCTGACTTGTGCGTGGGCGGGATGTGCCTTAAACATACGCACAATGGTTTATATATGACATACCCTTTGCTTGTTTCTCCCCTCGCCAACAGTGTAAAATCTAACTAATAGAAAGAGTCCTGGCGACAGGTGTTGTGAAGGCTAGCTTCTTATTGGTATAGGGTATTGGCGTCTTGTGCCAAATACTCCGTAGTAGTTCCTTTTAACAAGAAATGACACTGTTAACAGGAAAGACTGTATAAAAATATATTTTAAAGGTGAAATCCTTTACCCATTATTTCTGAGAAGCGCGTGTTTCTTCATAGATGAATCTTAAATGGATATTCTACCTATATTACTTTAAATAAAAATTACCTTCATCCATGATTTTTTACATAATTTAGATTAATCCAAACCAATATCATTACAATATATTATATAATCTATTTAGGATCGTGACTTTCTTTTTAATTAACTACCTTCCATAACTATTTGAAGTTGTCCTTCCCTGACAAAGTTTTGAAAATTGATTGTCTCTACAAGCTATTTGGAGTTTGATACAAGACCATTTTTCAGCCTATCATTCGATAGTATCAAAGGGGAGTGAACCAAACCTTGAAAAGGGCAATTTTATTCCAATTGGAGGAAGGGGGACACAAATTATATCTTAAGGAGACTCCGTGTCATGTCACCACAGCTAGACTTAAAATTGTACAGTTTTTTTAAAAAATTGTTGGTCACTTTTACAAAACACAAGCAATTTACTCAAATTAATCCGTAACTTAACACTTAGAATGTTACATTCATGTTAAAATACTTTAATTCAAATAGAACCTGATCCACTACCATACTTTCTTCACGCGCCAAATTTAATTTACATACAAAATAATAGACTCCGTGAAATTTTCGAACATTTCGAAATAAAGGACCAGACTGTACCGAGCCAAAGATGGAACATTGTAAAACATTTTAAATAGCTTGTGGGCTAGACATGCACTGTTTTTAGTATGGATAGGTTTCTGAAGAATAAAGCAAAGTAAAATATGAAACTGAAGTTCTACGAAAATATGACAGCTAAACGTGGACAATGAAAGGGAGATGCAGATATCTGAGACGAAGTTTTTGATACATTTAAAAGGTTTACGAGGTTGGATGAACTCAAAAATGAAGAGATAAGATAATAACTTAATAAATACAATATTAATTAAAGACTAAGAGAATATCAAGAGACTTGGTTGGATCAGCCATATGGATTGGATGCAAGAGTCCCGGTTGCTGGTCCATATAAGAGATGGCTGTAAATGTTTTGTAGATGAAACAGGTGGGTAGTCTGATTCATAGAGTAAAGAAGAAAAACCAATACAGGACTGTATTAAAGCAATAGTAAAATAATAGTAATAATTAACAAAGCGAAGCAAGATCCTGTTTTAAACTGAACATTTCGTATTTCTTCTGTCTGTTGGTTCCGCGATGGCCGCCAGCCTAGTGGATTAATTTTAACCAACTTTAGCAGGGGCATTCTTTGAGCTTAGGCAGAATGACGTAGGCCTAAAGATGGTTTATTTTAATTCTGACATATATTGCGATACTGAAGTTCCAGGTGAACAGTGGTTACTTCTTACGGATAAAATGTAGACCTACTATTTAAGGTAGGGATGTAGTCAATATTTTTACAGTTTTTATATCAACACATTTCTTGTACAAAATAAATAAAATATTGCTTCAGTAAAAACATAGAGTTTAATTATTTTCTTCACATGGTGATATCAACAGTGGTTGAATATCTGTCATGGGCATAGAGGCACTAGATGACGAACTTTTTAAATGAATAGAAACATTTTTAATTAAATTCAAGGACATTCTTGATAGATTTTCAACAAATGTTGATATCACCATATGAAGAAAATTAAACTCTATGTTGTTAATGGAGTAATATTTTATTCATTTTGCACAAATAAATGTTTTGCTATAAAAACTGAAAATCATTGGCCTTTTCTCGCGTCCCTTACATCCTCGCCTTAATATAGTGTTGTTTCCCCCTAGCTTGATCAACAAGTAAAAATATCTACTTCTAATTCAAGAAGCGACTATAGGAAGAATTTCAACTGAGGTTCCAAAGAGAAATCTTTCCAAATAAAAATGTTAATACTGTAGTAACAATAAAAACATGATATAGTTTTCAATATTCTGTACATTTTTCTTAATGAAAGGAGCGAGGTCTACTGCTCACAGAATTACTGGTAGTCTACCTACCATGAGGCACCTTTTCTCCAAGAAACATCCCCATAAACTCTCTAGAGCTGTAGAGATTGTTGGCAATCTCTCTCAGTGGGACCAAGGATGGGAACCAGTTGCACTTGTGTTGTGAAACACGTGCTTCAACCAACACGTGCTCGGACAGGTGTGAAATAACTTGCTCCCCATGGCCTTTGATCGTTCCTGTTTACATCCTCTCTACTCCATGCAACCGATCCTGGCCACACCCTACCTCAAATAGCATCATTCTAATTAGTTATCTCCCCCACTTCCCTTTGTTAGTCTTATTATAAGGATTAATCACTCTGTGAAAGATAAAAAGGTTAAAAACGGTAGTTATGTAGTAGGCTTATATATATATATATATATATGGTATATAAATACTATGTTTGCACTTATAAGTTTATTACTTATTATTTATATAATATATGCTAAACTAAATAATTATATATATTTATATAGCATATACTATATTATATAAAATATGCTAATCTTTATAAATATATATTTATATAGCATATATTCTACTATATTATATTTATATATAAATATAATATAGTATATAAATACTATTTTTCCACTTATAAATTATTTATGATTATTTATATACTATATATGCTATAAATAATATATGGCATATATTTATACAGTATATATATACTATATACTATAGATATTAGATATAATTATATATTATGCTATTTTTTATTTATTGTTCATTAACATTTTTATTGAGATCTGTAATTAATTGACTTAATCACAGCAATTAATGCTATACATCAGGGGTATCAAACTCTTTTGATCATAAGGACATCATTGAAAATTTTAAATACCGAGGGTGCCACATTTAAAAAATGCAACCTTGCCAGCATCTTTTGAAACACTAACTTCTATAAGAATATGTTTATTATAAAAAAAGAAAAGTCTTGTTGAATAAAACGGTAAGGCCAACTTTTGAGTTTTACTCAGAAATATTTGTAAATTTGATAAGTCATTCTTTAATTTAGTTGCGTATCTATAAATGTTATGGATTTGATTAAATAAAAAGTGACGAGGAATAATATTACATTTACGATATTGATCATAATAACTATCAGACCATATTTTAGGACTGTTCATTAGACCGTTAGATCACCATTCTCATTGGATCTGCGTGCCGCGCCGCACAGAATAACGGATGAGGCTGCAAGTTTGGCATCCCTGCTCTGTTATACTCACGATATTGATTTGTAATCAAATACAAAGCATTAGTCTATATTTTTACTTTCACTCAACATCTCGGAGAGAAAGTATTGTGATCTCCAAAAAAATCTAACTCGATATTTTGATAAATGTTGACGTTTCATGACCCCCTGAAACCAAAGAAGTTGTTTTCGTAATGCCGTCTGTCTGTACCTCGGGCTGGACCCGAAACTATTTTACCAATTGAGCTAAAGCTTCGTATCTGTGGTTTCTTTTAGGTCTCCCTGAGGGATTTTTGTAATTAGATTTCTAAAACTGTATTCAAGGGTAGTTTATTGAAGGGCAAGAATAGAAAAAAATATATTTTCTCAAAATTCGCTCTAACGATTTTGAGTTAATTTCATATCTAGCCACTGTTTATCATTATAAACAAGATGTAAATATTATCATCTTTTCCATAAAAATGACTTTGAGTGTAGCTTTCATGGGGGGAATTTTCCAATTTTCATCATTTCTCCACAAATGTTTGAGATAGGAAATAACTTATCGTAGTAAAGGTGTAGTACTATTAAACATAAAAATATTTTACTTGAAATATAATTTTATAAAAACAAACATTTCTGAGCTATAATCAAATATAATATATACTTTTTAATTCAGCTCTTTGAAAATGAATCAGATTCTTATGTTCTTTGGTGGACAAAGATATTTCTATTTTCTCAATTTTTCTGTAACAGTATTCCTAGTTCCTAATGCCATAGAGTAAGTAAGTAACAGTGTATATTATTTCATTTATGATCTTTGGTGTAGTGTTTCTACAACACTCTATGGACCTATTATCTCGTTTCGCAAATCCGGCGAGCTTTTAGTTAATGTATATTTTAAGATAAAAGCTATAGAAAGTCTGTGCGGTACACCGTACCATTTATTTACTTTTATTCAATAACCAAACCAAAACGTTAACAAATAGTGACTGCTAAGTATAATCGCTATCGCTAAGCACACGGGTTATGGAGTCAAATTTCATTCTATATGGCTTACTGGTGATGGAGAGGGCGGAGTATGAATCATTTCATTCAGATTAACGGAGATTATTTATTTATATATGTATTTTAAGTTTTCCCTCTCTACTAAATTGCGAGTATAGACATACTACCTCCAAGTTCCATCTTTCACACTTCTACCCCATTAGTGCAAGTCTGGGTGTAGCTCGTAAAAGTCCTAAGACTCGAAGCACAAAAGCCACAAATTTATTATTAGAAATTAGAAGCACTGTCATTTAACATCGTTTCCCAATGTAGTATTTGTTTATCCATATGTATCTATCTTGGTCGTAATCTAACTCGTTGACCTTTAGTTCTCATCCGCTCTTCACTTTGAGAACCTTTTGTCTCCTTTCCTCATTATCACATTGTAAGCGGATTTATATTGCCCATTTTTTGGTTCTTTTGAACCATTTTAGTGTGTACATTTTGTTCTTCAAATTGCTTTCGTACCTGTTTTCAAGTGATGTATTTATCTTGTCCTCTACCTACTTAGAGCGTGCTTCTTGTTTTTGCTACTCTAGCTCCTTGTGTTCCTTTACCCTCCCCCCTGTCATCCCTTCTTCTGACGTTGTCTTATCAGATTACTGGAGCTGTGTCGACCCTGTGCTGCTGTCTGCAACACTCTCACTTTCTACTTCGTTCCTGGAAGCCAGTCGGCGCTTATCTTCAAACGAGCAGGAGAGTTTATTGGAGGGAAGTATTCATGCCACGCGCTCTCATTTAGTTTGTGAGAACGATCCAATTAGGGATTAAATTGCAACAGTTCTTATAGCTGTTAGATTACTTCCAAATCATTAGTCTCAGCAAATGGCTAATTTTATGTAACTTAAGCCTATATATATATCTGAAAATATAGTGTTTAATCTAAGATAGCTTGGCTATATCTTCGTGTGAGTTTACAATATTTTCCAACTAAGGATGTTCAAAATTTTGAGTGGCATAGGTTTGAAGTATAAAGATTGTATCAATCTTAAATTAGGCTTGTAAATAATATGATAATATTATCATTTTAAAGTTTTTCATAAATAGGCCAAAGTGAAGATAAAAAGGTCGTTGATCAGATTGTGAAAATGTTGGTTTCTCCTTTTAAATTTAGTACTTTTAATTTGTGTAACTTTATCTGAGTCAGTAGTGTCTTTTCCAATCCCAAAAGAGTCTGAGTTCCGATTTCCAACAAGGTCAAAATTAATTATTTGTCATATTTGGCTAATTCAGTCCTATTTTATGAATTAATAGTTAGAGGATTAGTTTTCGTTTCTGTTTAATAATCAATCAAGCTAGACTGTGAAGCGTGTGGTGAGATATTCAATTTTTTTTATAAATTTTGTAGAATACCCTTAGTAATGGTAATAATATTTATTCTTTCTCTGTGTCCTCTGAATTAATCATGAGCCTTTACTTAATAGGCTTAAGAACATAATTTATGTGTTTACTTTTTCATGCGTTCGAGACGCAAAGAAGGATTTATGGAACGGAAAACGTTAACAAGTTAGTCTAGCATTAATATATATACTTTGTGTACACCTAATTACAGAAACGATATTTTGGGAACTTTATACATAGATGTGTTTGTTTATATATTTATTTAAATGGATGTCTGTATTTCTCTTTCTTTAAGTGAGGACTTAACACTAGACCGTAGGATCATAATATGTATAGAAACTATGTATTAATATTTAGGCTATTTATAAATGTATTTCTTATATCTTCCATAAAGATAAAACAATCACTATAAAAAATCACGAGCAAGTATTCTATCTAGATAAAATTAAAATTAAATATAGCATTAAAAGTTGTAAATGTATTTAAATAAAACCAAAGCTAATGTATTATATAATAAATCAAATGTTCACACACCACTTTTATTAATGTAAATTCAGTAATAGTTATTCCTTCGCCAGATGATTAATCTTTAATAGCACAAATACTTCATAAGAATATAAATATTTAGTCTTATGAACTTTAGAATTCTATAACAAGACCCGTTTTAACTATGGAAAATAAAAATAATAGTGACTAATTTATTACTTCTAATAGTTCAGTTAAATTTGGAAAATAGTGGAAACATTTTAAATATAATTGATTTTTGTTTAAAAAAATGTTGTGAATAGAATGCTTAAATTCTACAATAATTCGACAATTATGAAATGTTAGTCATTTTTCGATAATTCCCCTGTATATTCCGAAACTTCCCTTCCTTTTTCTCTTCTATTAAGGGGAGCAAAATTGCATTGATTTGAAAGTCGCAGTGTAATGAGCTTAAACACATTAAGCAATAAAGAAAAGAAGGACAGAGCCTTATTGGGAAACAAAAAGAGAGGGTATTTAAAGGGTAACGTTAACGAGATGGAGCAAAATAGAAAAAGTAAGAATATCTTGGAACTTTATTTAGGTATTAACGGATATAGGAAAGGTTATCAGGCTTGGGCCAATTTAGTGAAAGATAAAAATGGTAATTAGATGGCAGATACGAGCGAGAATTTGAGTAGATGAAAATCACTTTAGGCACATTTTGAATGTTCATGAAGGATCCGAATTGGGTAAGAGTGTCAAACTCCATACAGCTGAACCACTATCCCCATAACCAAGTAGAAACTATAAAGAAGTTAAAGAACCATAAATCTCCACGTATAGATTCAATTCCAACAGAGTTAATAAAGAGTGGTGGTGAACAGTTATTAATAGAAATTCATAGATTACTATGTTCCATGTGGGAACTATGATGTATTACCACGAGAAAGGGAGGAACGTATTATAATACCTATTTTACAAGAAGGGGATTAAACCTAATGTAGTGGCTATAGAGGTATCTCGTTATTACCAACATGCTATAAAATTTCATCCAACCTAATTTTAATTAGATGGACGCCATATGTAGAGGAAATAATTGGCCATCATTGGTGTGGATTAAAAAAATCACTTTACTAACGGATCAGATTTTTTAGTAAGCAAATATTATTTAAAAAATGGGAATTAAAACATGACGGTTAATCAATTATAAGGAGATTTTTTAAAAGGCCTATGATTCGGATTACAGTCAGGAGATGCATACTATTACTCGGTCAGTAATTTGTTGGCATCTCGCCTGCTGTCAAGGAATGTAAAACTGAGAATATACAAAACAATAATTTTACCGACGGTTCTCTATGGGTGTGAAACGTGGCCTCTTATTAGAGATGACGAAAACAAATTTAGAGTGTTCAAAAACAAGGTGCTTGGTACTATACCAATAAATAAATAACATAGCTTCTAATACATAATTTAATTCGCGTTATGCATGCTTTCTTGTTCACAGGTAATCATTATATCATAATGCCACAGTATTCTGTAGAAGAACTCTCTTAGAGTGTTGAACATTATTTCCGAAGCTATGGTACTGTACGTAATGATGGCCCAGCACCACACAAGTAGATTCTGAATTGGGTGAAAATGTTCAGAATTACTGATTCAGTGATCAATCATAATCAAGAACGATCTGGAAGGCCACGAAGTGCCAGAGCAAATGAAAATGTCGGTCGTGTTTTGTAAAAAAAAATATCCAATCTTCAACGAAAATCATATTGCGTGTGTCTAAAGAATTGTCTATAGAATACACCACCAGTGGTTAAGGATATGAGCGCTTACTTCTATCGCGTACAGTTGCTTCGTGTGCAGAGGCCTCCGGATTTCCGTGCTCGCTTGCATTTCTTTGGACGTGTGTTGGCGAAACTTTATGAGGACTCACGTTACATTGATGATTGGTGGTGGACTGATGAATGCCATGTTCTCTTCCATGGACATATAAACAAAAAACGTGCATTTTTAGGCTGTGAAAAGCCTGAGAAGTACGTACATAGACCACTTCAGTCTGAGAAGGCGACAGTGGTGGTGATAGTTTCTAGCCATGGTGTTATTGGTCCCTAATTCATTCAAGGCGAAAATGGTAACACAACAACTGTAACTGCTAGAGTATACAGAGCGCATATCATCTACAGATTGTATGCATATTCACAAACATGTTGTGATCTGAATAATCAGGATTTTGAGAAGAAAGATTTTCAGCAGGATGAAGTTACCCCACACATCAGCTCTGTTGGAGGAATTGTTTCCACATCGACTTGTATCACGAGGGACCGACTTTCTTTATACACTTCAAAGTCCAGACTTCACTTTATGATATGCGTGTCTTTGTGGAATCCTGAAATAAACCTGTTTAAAACTATTCTAAGGAATCTGCGACAGGTTCACGAGAACATTTAATCAGTGATCAGTGATGTAACACACGTAAAGTGTACTAACATGGTTACCCGAGTAATTGATCCCGTGAAATTTTTTGTTCGCAATGAAGGACATGTAGAGCATATAACCATATGATCAAGATAACCCAACTGGTATAATAGTTCGGTTATCTTTTTGTTTACATCCTCCTGTAGATAGTGGAAGAGTTTACATAATGATGAGTTAAATAGCCTCTACTCCTCACAAGACATTGATAGGGTAGTCAGGTCTTGTAGATTACGGTCAAGGTT
>CABFVX010001563.1:124519-156072 GCA_902151425.1 Timema shepardi | reverse complement strand
GGTAAGAGCAGTGGCGTACTAAGCCGAAGGTCCCGGGTTCGATTCCCGTGTCCAGGTGTCATTTTTCAATTTTCAGAATATTAAAGGATTGAGTTTCATTTTAGTGAACAATTTATTTTCAAACAGTCCAAATTCATTGTCTGTGTTTTTGAGTTATGTTAAGTTGATCTTGATCCACATATGAGCAAGACACCAAAAATATGGTCACCAATAAATTTATATCTGGAGAGTTACTTTCTGATCATTTGTTTTATAAGATTATTAATTGATTGGCTTTTGAAGCATACTAGCTAACTGATTTTTATACTTTTTAGTAATGTAATATCATACACATTCTATTTAACAGTAAGACATTTTGGTTAGGTGACCAGTTAAACCCTCTGGCTAACATAATCAGTTAAATATGTTGATTAGCTAACTTTTGAAAATTTTTAAAGCCCCTGTTCTATAAGATAGAAATAAAAGGGCAAAATTATATTACTATGTATTTTAATCATTTGAATAGTTATAAAAAATATGTGTAAAAATATAGAAAGGTTGGACAAGATGGTTCCAATCAAAAAATGAAGTCAAGCAGGGGTGTGCCCTCTCACCATCAATATTTGTAATGGTGATGGAAATGATCGTTGGAGTAGATTTGAAAGAAGCAAAGAGCATAACATATCTTGTTAGTGTGATTAAGACAAAAAGGGGCAGCATAGAAGTTATAGGGAGATGAGGGCAGCAGGGAAAGGTTTTCTACAGGTGTGTAAAAAAGAACTACTATGGAAAAGAAAAGAGCCCCTAAAGTGTAGGGAAGTGTTGTACAGAGAATACTCCATACCCATAGTTACGTATGCAGTGGAAACTTGGACTTTAGATAAAAGAGAAACAAGGAAAGTGTAGGCCGTGGGAATGAAGTTTTTGAGGAGCTGTCACCAGAAGAAATAGGATTAGGAATCAAGATATACGGTCAAGAGTTGGAGTACAGGGGGTACACGAGATAGTTGAGGATGGAAGAGGAGAGGATTCCAATAAGATTAATAGATATGAAGTGTGTAGGGAAGAAACCACAAGGGAAACCAAGGAAGAGATGGGAGGAATAATGGTGGAAGGACAGAGGGATTTTACTAAACAAACCTGACCACAGGTTGTTAACAGTTCTTGATGATGATAATGATGGTGACATTTTCAAATGTGTATTTTTGGGGGTGTGGGAGAGGTTTATTCATTTAAAATATTTTCTTTGTATTGCTTAGTAGACAATTTATATATTTTGTATTGATTTTGTGTTCAATCACATCTGTGGCTGTAACGTCTAACGCATCAGTCTTGCACTAGATTGGATTTCTGGTGACAGGGATATCGGGGTTCAAATTCAAGTTGGGTGTACTAAAACCAGTTTTTCTTAAACGTTTTCCCATTCTCTTTTCACATAAATACAGGTAAATTTCCTATAAAACCATACCTTTCTAATCCAAATTACAAAAACGCAATTAACATATGCATACAACCCAAACGATAACTATGATGTGATAGGAAAAAAATAATTGTTTCTGTCATTTTTTGTTTTATTTTTTTATCTTTCAAAGGTTGGATGTAAAAGATAAGGATTTATTCTGAGTTTTATATACTCAATAGTGTGGAAGGCTAAATAAGCAAGCTCTTAAACATCTGTCACATTTGTAGAGCCAGACGTGTTTAAGGTTAGATGGTGCTGCTTGAGGAAAATTACTGAGCAAAGTCCTATGCATTAAGCTCATTTTTCTGTATTTGCATAAAATGTACCAATATTTGGTTTCATGTTTAATATCAGTGAAGATGCAGAGACACACTATTTTTTAGAAAACCTGCAAACACTAAAGGCATACTTAACTTAATAGATAGAAGTAAGACTTGGAGTTGTATGTGGTGAAAGATTTATGTTTCTTAAACAATAATATAATAATAAACTTTTAATTTTTTCAACATATTTGTTTGTCTAATATTTGAAAATAAGATTTAACAATGTATGTAGAATAATAACAGGATTATTAACATAATTATTCTGCTAGCAAAGCATAAACCGAAGTTGGTAATGTGCAAGCATATATTACATAAAAGACGTATTACTCTTAGATCAAGCAAAAGCTACTCCCCCCCAACTTAACATGACCAACAGTTTTCTTGTAAATTATGTTATTGAGAACCTGCAAAAACTTATTAAATACTACTGGAGGGTTCATGTGTAACCACACTTTCTGCGCAGGACATGAACCATATCTCCCTGTGACATTATTTGAGTATAGTGTGTTGCAGGTCTCTGTACATGTTGGTTCAGTTAGCTGTAAATTTACATCTGGCCAGTGATAATAAGTCTCACTCACAAACAATTATGCTTTACTTGGTGCTTTGTAGACTGCCTCTGTGGTCCAGTGGTCAGTGTCCTGGCTACAGAGCCAGAGGTGCTGGGTTCCAATCCCAACGCTTCTAAGCAAAGTGGGTCTTAAATGGGGTCAAATCAGCCTCATAAGGTTAAATGAAAAGCTAAATGAATAAAAATAGTAATAGCTTGAGTTTATAAAACTGTATATGTTAGCACTATCTTCGCCAAAAGACGGTGATGGTTTGATTGCTGTCTGACCCCATGGATTTTTTATAAAATGATTTATAAACAAGAAAAATGAGCTTTTATTCTTAGATATAGTGTCAAACAATAAATGCCACACATTTATGCAATGTCTGGCAAGTGGTCGGTTCTTCGTAAATTATCTACTGGCATGGTGTGATACATATGTGTATGAATTTATAACTAACACATACCAAGGTCAATCTTTGTTGCTATGTGGTGTCAACTTTGAAAACCAATCTATGAACTCGAAAACTTGTAACTTCTGACCTTGTATGATCACAAACTGTATATTTCAACTGCATCTACGTCAATTGATGATAGCTTTTGAGTCAATGTCATGACTGTTGGCTTATTGCTGAGAAAATATAACAAACCATCTGTTCTCCGTGATATCTAAGACCTAATTTTTATATCTCCACCTCTTGACACCAACATAACAAATACAAACTGTAATCGACCTCCATGAGAGCAGTTGTTACTGTCGGTTTTATTTTATCATTAATACTGCCACATGCCACATTTTAAAAATAATAATGATGGTTCAAGAGAAGATTACTAACAGGGTTACATGAACCTTTGAGCTCAATGATATCCTCCAAGTTGGCAAACTATTTTTCAAATATGTCTTGAACAAAGTATTCTCATGTTTTATAACTATAAACTACTTTGGCACTATTGTGTTCGTTGTCTATCATTAATCAAAATAGTTGAAAAAAGGCATTTAAATTTTTGTTTTTTTAGAAAAAAATATATGTGGAGTAGATCATACATAAATATAAATCAGCATTGCACAGTTCTTATTTGATTTGTCATGTTTCAAAAACATCACAGAGTACATTCAAGTTTAGGGTTAATTTTGTGAAGGTTAAGGTTGAATTTGTTAATGAGAAGCCTTGCATCTTGATAAACACCTGCTGTGAATTAAATAAGAATTTGTGTTTATTTTTATTAAGAGTTTGAAATAATTTATAATATGCTGTGTGTTTTAAGTGTTTCTTAATAATAAATTTACTGTCTGAAATGAACTAAGATATCTAAGTTACTATATACCAAAGACAGTATTTCTTAAAATACTTACAATTTTGAATATAGCTTGTTTACTAGTAATTTTGTTCTCGGGAACTTGGGTCTATTAGTTCCAAGACTCTTAAAGTGAACTTCAAATAAATCATACTTTATCTACTTTCACACCACAAGATGATTAAAGATTTGAAAGAAGTTATCAAGGCAGTGTGCTTGGCCTGGAGCTGTGACATATTTTTTAGCAAAAAAAAAATTAAGGTTTGTATTTCTGAGTAGACCTATAAAAAATACCCAAACTTATTTAAAAATAAAGAGTAATTGTAAGGCAAATCTGTGGTTATAAATATGAAGAATTTCTTTATGGTAAACAAAACTAATTATTATAATTTATTAAATTTACTAACTTATTAATTAGCTGTTAGGTTAAACAGTTTTTTCATCCTATTTTAGTACTTATAGTCATGTATTTCATTTTTTTATCTAAAAGGTTTTGAAAATTAAATATTTAAGTTGGTTTTTCCCTCCCCCTTTAAGTTTTGTCTTTAGGGTTGGAGGTTTAATACATTTTTAAATCTTGCTCTTCTATAAGAACTTAAAACATTTGAGGAAGTGAGAAAAATATGACAAAGATTCTCGTTATCTCGCTAGCGTGTATGTCTTCAATTATCTACTTGTCAAGGGCCTTGCAGGGTGTGCGACGTAATCAATTGTCGATAATTTGTAATGCATTTATATGCTTTAACTATTGCACTACATAAATTATACCACACTCAGGAAGGATTTCAGTAACTGATAAAAGTCACGCTTTAGAGGGTAACCTAAATTTAAATTACATTTTATACAATGAAAGAAATAATATCCATATAGTCTTATTATTCCAAACCTGGCCCTAGTTATAGAACTTGAGTTTTTAAATCACAATGTTTTGGAGAATTAATAATATATCAGCAATTCAGAAAAAAATTGAACAAAAAAAAAATGTGTGTCATAAATACATTAGCAAGCCATTCCTGCTTTAGCTGGGCCTGTTTTTTGAGGTCTCTAAGTCGCTGCTCTCTAAGTTCTTCCAGTCCATCTTCATCCAAGTTTTCAAGTTTCTTAAGCTCCGCATCAAGTTGTTCCTCCACAGCCACGGCTGCTTTCAACACATGTTCTTGGATTATCGAGCTTGCATCCATTCTGAGGACATACAATTACATATAAAAGGTTGAAGTTACAGACCTATATTCATAGAAAGAACATTATTTGACAGCCAGAAAAGTAACCAGATCTACGTTTCACTTCTTCATATGTCAAGTTATGTGAGACAGCTGTCCCTTTTGATATATTTTATGAATACCTACAGTTTGATTTTCATAAATAACCTGTTACAGTTATGTGAAAACTGCAAACTCTTGTTACCACACTGGCCGCATTAATAATACAATGGAACCTGACTAATTTGAAATTCATAATTCGAAATCGTCTTTAATTCAAAATTTTCACCCGGTCTCGTAAATTTTGTACTAAAACTATGTTAAAAAAATTGTGGATAGTTCAAATTTTGTTTTGGTTAATTCAAACTTTTGCACTGTGCAGTATTGTTTTCTAACTTTTAGTTGTGGTGCTGTGTTGTTCTATTTTTGGAAACAGAGGAGGCGATATTGGAATGTGGTCAGTATCCTTCTTTACGCCCCTCCCAATCCCCCACTCAGCCATACGCCTTTGTTTACACGTACAGTTCTGTACTCCATTAGTCAGGGTCGAACCTCTCGAGTGGTTACGTTCGCTGTGGTTAGTGATTCATAGCAATATTCTTGTGACGTGCAAGTTTATTTTATTTAGTTTTAGTTTTGTTTAGTACATATTGTACAGTAATGTTAGTGTGTGTGTATCGTGATGTCACTGTCCAAGCCACAGTCCTATAAATCATTAACTTTGGTCAAAAAAGTAGCGGTGATAAAGGAAGTGGAAAAGGAAGTTCCTTTAAGAAACTTATTCGATTTGAATTTTTGGATAATTCGAATTTTTTCCTGGTCCTTTCAAGTTTGAATGATCCAGGTTCCACTGTATTACAATTGTATTTACATTACTAGTCCGTTTAGTTAGTGGTGTAAAGAGAAACTATGAAGTTGTCATTAAGGAAGTATTCTTGAAAGCTTTTGTTAACTTTTTTGATTAACTTCATAATTAATAAAGTAAGACTTTTTCTAGAAAGTAAAATTTTAATGACTTCCAATCAATGTTGGTGGTCAAAAATGGGCTTCCTATAATAATCAGGGTTTATAAAATAACTAATAGAATAAAATGTTAGCAATGTTGACTGTAAAAAAAGTTAATATTTTCCTAAGGATTATTACATTCAGGCTATACACATATGTACTAAATACTAATTATGCTAATGTGCTAGTATTAGGGATGATGGAGGTTGAATTTATTGGAAGTGTACCCAAATTTGTGTGGATAGAGTGGAAAAGCATTTATGAAAAAACAATCTCAGTACACCCGGCCGGGATCCTAACCACAATCTCTTTGTCATTGGCTGTCTAGCCTATTACGAGAAAGACGTCGTAGACCAGGCGGCCACCAAAGTGGATCATGGCCATGATAACAGGGTTCAGCCTGTGTTGTGAAGTTGTGTTGAGTGGTAAAATACTGACTTAAGATCGCCGCACACAGTGTAGGATTTGTTGCTAGATCGCTTGCTCGGTGATGAGTAGGACACGCTGCTGGAAAATGACGTCACCAATGTCTAGGCTAATGGATAGCCTGCTGTTTTCCCTTGATAGGTTTCGTGCTATTTTCTGTGCTTGGTTCTCTGCTGGCTCAGGAGGTGAGCCAGTTAGAGCGCAACCTTCATTCACATGACCTGGCACGACCATATTCACTGTTTACATGCAGTCAGTGATAGGGGTGGTTACGTCCATGTGGTCTCCTACATTTTCTGTGGCTTCTCAGTGTATCAATTATTGAAAATATCGCCATAAATAAATGTCTTTGACAAATACAAATTGCTCGCCAAGTATTGTCGTCCAAGAAGTCATCATCACCATCCATGTTTGTTGAAAACAGAGTTTGTGTTCTCTTGCACTCTTGTAAACTAGCCTCATGGCCCGCAGATGGCGTGCCTGGTCTGAAGCCAGCCCAGCAGTGCAGCAAGCACAGCAATGAGCAGCAGAGCCAAGGCCAGAGTAAACACACTAACTTGCAATTGGAGGAAGAACCTCATAAAACGCTCTG
The DNA here is from genome assembly GCA_902151425.1 of Timema shepardi. Taxonomy (NCBI): domain Eukaryota; kingdom Metazoa; phylum Arthropoda; class Insecta; order Phasmatodea; family Timematidae; genus Timema; species Timema shepardi. The sequence continues at coordinate 149,240 of CABFVX010001563.1, read as the reverse complement.
TGGCTATGAACAGCCGATTGCGCATCTGACCAGACTCCTAAACGGTGGTCATGAGATCGTAACCCGTTGATGCCAAAACTCCTTCAGAGACTCTCTGAGATCCAAGCTGGCAGTGTGTATCAATGTTATAGGCAGAGGCCCATTTCAAAGAATAATTACTAAAACTACTGCATTGCGTAACTAAAATTTTATTTGTTTTATATAAATTATTTAAAAAACCTACACTAAGCTATTTTAACACATTATTTTATTCAATATTGTTTTGTAATATTCCCTTTATTTGTGTTTTACTTGACTCTTTAAATGTTAAAAAAAACTATACAGGGCTCACCCTATACTAAAGATTACTTGACTTCGAACCTTGGTCAGATTATTTAGTCACACTTATTTTAAAGCTCATTGTTATATTATTTAAGTTAAATTATGAGTATGATTGAGTGAATTTTAATAATTATAGGTAAAAGCAATAATCTGAAGAGAGGAAGAGAAACCCCATAGTTGAAAAAGGTAATACTAGTGCACCACCAGCCTCCCGGACTAGTTAGGTATGCTCGGGGATACCTATACCCTGATTTTGGTAGAAAGAAGAGAACCTGGTAGTTACTTAAGTTACCAAAACAATTTTAATATATTTATACATCAAGCCATGTGAGCTGCAGCAGTCACTTTTGATTGATACAATCAATACCTATAAAATAACACTATTAAAGTAATCATATATTAAAATGCTATCAATGTTGGCCACAAAAAAAAGTTTGATTTTAAAAACATTCTTACAACCAAAATTACACTATAGCGCTCCAACTTTGATATAGCTTAGTTTAACTTTAATCAGAAACCTAATTACAAAAATTGTAGCACAAGTAGCATGGTCTAGATATTAAATATAATGTTGGTTTTTATTAAGACACACATTCAAACATCTTTATGATACAAGAAATTTAATCAACCAATAATAATAAGATGTAAGGTAGTTCAAAACACATAGAATCAACCAAGTTATTAGCCCCTCAACTTAGTATGTGGGTGTTTGGTGAAAGAAAACCAAAATTTAATCTCTAGTGTTATTGTTCTATTCAAGCCTACCATATATTATTGAGCAAGAGTCCAAATCAATCAACTTAAGTTTAATAAAATGTGTACATTAAAAAACCCCATTTATTTAAAAGTGTGCATAATTATACATAAGAGCACAATGTAAATCTATTTACTACTTTTAATGACATCTTGTTAGCTATAGTGTCTAGCATACATATAATATTAAATCAAATAATGTGAATGGAATATTAACAGGGACCCCCTTCCAAAAACTGAATACGTTTTTATGTCCCTGTCATTGAGAGATGATGGACGTAGGAGTAACATAAGAGTTAATATGCCCAGTGTCAACAAGCCGGGTCATTAAGAGATCGTCAAATACAAGCCAGCGTGAGAAATGACACATTCAATGTCAAGACTCAATCCTTATGAGAAGTGGCAAGTATTGAAAGATGGTTGGAACCATGTAAAAGAGGCCAGCTGGGTGTGAATGTTAGGATCATGACAGTTGGGGTTTGCGGGGTGTGATAGGTCTTTGTATGGCCGACCTGAGTATAGTTAAAGGAAGGGGGATTAACAGTGGAATGTCTTATAAAAGAATTTATCATGACCATGTTGCATAAGGAGGGACACCACGGTCTTGCTAAGGCTACACTTACAATGGACTTTCGTCCAATCCGACCCAACCAGACCAGATTCCCTGGCTCAACTCGACCTAACTATCGTGGCTACACTGAACACATAAGGTTATACTGACTCGAGATCTCATAAGAAGAGCTTCAAATTCTGATAATTATTCTCAAATTAATAAAACACAAAGAGACATATGATAAATAAAATTAATAACTCAATCAAATAAATTATGTTTGACAGTAATTAGAATTAAATGCACAAATGTATAGTAAAATGAATGGACCAGATTATAGAAATATTTATTAAAACCAAGAACTAATTCACAGTTGAAATCATAAACACAAAGTTGTCAATATTATAAAAGTGAATAGTCAAAACTTTGTTAAAATGTTTAAAAAGTTATAATAATAATAATAATAATAATATATAGCACCGCGTCTTACTACCCGTTTGGGTTATACGCTTTAAGTACTAATTACTCTAATGTATTAGGAATTGGGAAGGTTGAATTAGAGGAAGTGAACCCGCATTTGCGTGGAGCGAGAGTGGAAAACCATTTAGGAAAAACCACCCTCAGTTCACCCGACCGAGATTCGAACCTCGATCTCCCTGTCCTCAGCAGTCTCGAGCTAAACACGACAAGCGTGTTAGCCAACTACGCCACCGAGGCAGGCTTAAAAAGTTATAAGAGATGTAACATTTAATAAAATAGAAACCATAAGCCTTTAAAAAGTTTATAAAAACTTTAAAATAAATTAATGAAATTGTATTGTCAGTTATTTTGTTCATCGTGTCTTCATATACATTTCATTGATGGGCAATCATTCACCAATTCATGCCATTGTCTGCCTTGAAAAATGGAGTGATGTGACTCATCCAAGTTATGAAACTGTGAATTGTTATTTGTTTTAATATATGATAATTTACTAATCTGGTCCAATCCTTTTATCATACATTTGTGCTTTAAATTCTAATTATTGTCAAAAATCATTTACCAAACAGTGCCCCAGGACAGTAACCAAAATTATTTCTAAAATTCAAAGAAATGTTTATTAATTCAGAAAAAAGCCTCAATCAATCACAATGGTCAGCAAAACTAAGCACAACTGTTTTTATTTGTGTATTAAATTAAACAATGAAGACATTTTCAATAACCTTTAGATACAACAAACGCTACATGAATAACAAAAAAAATAAAGAAGCAAACTTTCCATAGTGATTACAAGGCCACGTCTAGTTTTGTTAAATTTCCCAAATACAACCATAGCGTCATAAAAACTTTCCATAGAGATTCCAAGGTCACCTCTATTTTTTGTTAAAATCTCTAATACAACAATCACTCCAAGAATAAATAAAAGTTTTCCATGGAGATTCCAGCACCATCTTCATTCTTGTTACAATGCATATTTAAATCAAAAATACAACCAAATGAAGGCGACATCAGTGGCTTTATTAAATGATTGTTAGGTCACAATAATACATATTTTATATTAAATTCTTACACAGGAATATATATTTTATAACATAAGATATTTATGAGTTAAAAGAAAATTCTATTAATTAAATGACAACCTAAGATTGGTCCACAAACGTTCCAGAGATTCGCCTGGGGAAGTGAAGTAAACGGGGGAGGCGGGATGAAAAGGAGCGGAGGATTTTTTTCGTAGATGTGTTTGAACTTTGTAGGGTGGCTGGAAGTGGGGTGAAGGGGAATTTTTTCAGATAAGGTCTCAAGAGGTACCCTTACCCAAAGTTGGGCCCCATAACTCCAGCAGTTCCAGAGATGTGTCTGAGGAAGTAGAGAGGGCCTAAGGAAGTTGGGGTAATTTTTTTTCGGGTAAAGTATCAAGGGGTGCCCCCCACCTAAAGAAGGGCTCCATAGCCTCAGCGGTTCAGATCAACACATTTTTACTAAAGTCTCTTTTGTCAATTTAGATCCATAAAATTGGTCAATAATGTGTCTGACCAGAATCTACATTTTTTTTTATTAAAGAGATAAATCATCAATTACAAACTTATGACTATATTTGAGGAGAAATTAAACTTCTAAACATGTATTGAGCATTGGGAGAAACTGTGCCTAGTCAGAACAAAACTGAGCAGGGAAAACAAACATGTTTGAATTCAGTCGTTGAAGCCACTCACAGATGAGTCGGGAAGTCAGCGCCAATGTAGGTGTAGCCTAATGAGAAGGTTGGTCACGGTGCATGAGGGGTAAGTAAGATTAGAGAGATAGAGAGCATACCCCCAATTGTGTAAAGTGAATTTTTAAAAAAGCAGGTAGAAGTAGATGTCACAATTTTGAGATCTGTCTGCTACAGTATTAACAACATTTTAAAAGTAAAAATAAAGCCTTCTTGATTTACCAAGTGTAGTCAACCATGTTTAAAGAACCAGGTTTGTTGTCTCTCGACACTGATGAGAGAGCTTATTCAGGCTATTAAAGCAAATTAAAACATCTAGATATGACCATTTTTAAACAAACAAAAACCGACAATCTTTGAAAGAACAAAAAAGTAAACTAAAAGATGCAATAGAAAAAAAGTGTGTGACTCAGTGAAAAATATTGCAATGAGTGATCTTCAATCCAAAAAACTAAAGCTGCAAAACAAGGGGTGGATTTACGACTCTGCCGCCCACAGGCACTAGATAATCTGCAATCTAACCTTCTAAATCCCAGTTTTCCTCTCCAACCCCACATACAATGACGCATATATAACATATACACAAGTGCTATCTGTGAAATGACAGATAAAAAGTGCTTACCTTATTTTATTACTTATTATAGTGAGGTTTCAAACGTAGTACGAATCTAAGCAGACTTATAAAATTGAAATAAATACTCTTAAAACCCCACAACACACAAACTCAAATATTATATAACATAAAAATATAAAGTCCGCATTAAAAGACTGTAGAATGTGTTACTAAAGATAAAATATCATCATGTACACAATAAGAAAATAGTCTATAGTATCTTTTGCCTTGATTTCTGCTGAGTGAACTGGTCAATGATGCCAGACAAATCCCTTTTATCTAATAAGTGACCTTCAATTAAGATGAATGTCATTGAATAAAGGTGATACAGTCATGTTGGTACACAAATACAGAAAACCGCAACAATTACACACACATTGAAGCCATAAAATTATTTTAACTGGCAGAAAAAGATAAAAAAAAATTTGTCATTCAAAATTTGTTGCTCCTAAAATATGCTGCCGTAGGCACATGCCTACTAGACCTATGCATAAATCCACCCATACACAAAACCGTTGCATCAATTATATTATAGTAAATTTTAATGAAATGGCATTTACAGAGCCAACAACTTAAGGGGAGAATTACGTCCGCAAAGCATAAATTGGATTACCTTGTATGAAAATAAGAAAAACATATCGAGTAACCTGCATGTGAATAGTGAGTGACCTGCTTCGGTATCTGCATGGTCTAAAGTGTGACCAATATTTGGGAATCTTTAATGAATTTGTGAATCAGTTAGATGATCAGGAAATTGCAGATGGCTATTTCCAATAGGGCGGTGCAACTTGCCACACCTCCAGTAGGAGCATGGCAGAAATCTGCAGTATTTTCCAAGACAGGATTACCTTCATAAACCTGTGGCCACCTAGATCTCCCGACCTGACACCCCCAAATTTATTTCTATGGGGACTTTTAAAAGGTAGTATTTATGCCAACCAGACAAGGTCAATTGAGGAACTGAAAGACAACATCAGAGGTGAACTTGATGCCATCAACATTGCTACGCTACATCGCACATTCACCAATATAGAGCGTCAGGTGAATAGGTGTCTGGACGCTAGTGGTGGGCACTTCCAGCATCTTCTATGATACATTCTTATTTGTTATGGGCCAGGGTATGTTTTAGAACCTACACTATTCAAATGTGACTTTCCAATCATGAGTTAGTTAAAAAAATAAGTGTTCAGTCCCGAATGAATCATCCTATAGTAGAGAAAGCAAGACTGAGATGTTATGGTCATGTAATCAGGATGGGTGATGAGAGGATTTCAAAGAAAATTATTAAATGAAGTATGTAGGATAAATACTGCAACAAAAGCCAAGAAAGAGGTGGGAGGAGTAGATAACAAAAAGTATACAAGTGAGAACAGAAGAATGGAGGAAGAATGGTAGAAGGATAAAGGAAGATGTAGGCAATTTACTAAACTGACCGCCTCCACATGCTGGAAACAGTTGTTGTTGATGATGATGATTATGTGTTCCTAATAAAAACATTAACTTACATCTAGGTAGGTAAAGTTTATAATTTTGGCAAAATTTACTGTAGGTCTACACATGAATTGTGTGGCCTTGTGAGGAATCTGTGAAGTGACATCCAACCTTCTAATGACAAAAGGTTTCCCACCCCTGAAATAGGATGATGTAACTAGTACAAGAGGACATCCCATTATCAGGCCAAGTTGAACTCAAACTTAAGTCAAGGGTCAGTGAACTATTGGTATAGTAGATTGCACAAACGTGTTGTGTATCCTTTCACTGTATTCACTTTATAAAACAATAAAAACATAATGAAAAGTATTTTCTTCATTTTAAATCAATATTCCAGCTTAACAGAAATTTATTTTAAGTGACATTTAACAAACTTACCGAATTTAATGGTGCATATTAATAAATATGTTTAGGTGTTCATACATTTTTAACAAATATGCATATAAATGCATAAGTACAGTTAGTTAGTTTGAGTTTTAAAAAGAACAAGAGAGTATCATGGTGTCTACTCAACTTGACCAATGAAATCGCCAACATTTTCCCCGAGTTCCCTTGATCATTTCCTAAAATTCCCCACTAAAAAGTATGTAACATCCTTATGCCTCTCGTTTTTCTATTAATCTTTTTTATGAATAATAATAAGTTTTAAAATTTGTATTAAAATTGTTTACTAGGAATTAAAAATATATTACACAGCTACAGACAAAAAAATGACATAATTTACTGATTTAATGATTATTGTATTTCATATTTTGAGTAAAATATCATTTTTCCGGATTTTTATAGTGATTTACCAAACTCCCGGCTAATTCCAGTTTTCCCTGATTTTCCCGGGTGATAGACACCCTGAGTATAGGTCTATGCCTGGGTAGATGGCAAGCTTCAATGTCCCATCTCTGTGTGTGATGTTGATAGGAGTTATTCAATGTACAAGAACTCCTGAATGTCTGGGTATTGTAGGTAAACTAATCATAATTACATTCATCACCTTTTAACAAGCCTTAGTCTTTATTTACCTGCATATTTTCTAGTTTTCCTTGAATAACTTTTTTTTAGCATCGCGTCTTACTGTCCGTTCGGATTGTAGGCCCTACACTTAAGTACTAATAATGTTAATGGGTTAGGGATTGGGAAAGTTGAATTTAGAAGAAGCGAACCTGCATTTGTGTGGAGGGAGAGTGAAACACCATTTAGGGAAAACCACCCTCAGTTCACCCGGCGAGATTCAACCCTCAATCTCCTCGTCCTCGGCAGTTTGTCTCAACACGAAACTAGTGTTAGCCAACCACGCACCCAAGGCGGGTCTTACATAACTTGTTTGAGTTTTTCGTTCATATAAATCCACAGTCTAGTAATAATTAAACAAATAAACTTAAGAAAGAAAGGAATTAATTGCAAAGGTAATAAAATAGTATGGCTAGGAGAGTATGATTTTTCCAAGAAGCTCAAATGCTTGGGTCATGGATGTTTTTTTGTGTGTTGGCAACACTTTCCCCTGCTGAATTTGTGGTATCAAATTGCTTCCAAGTGTTTTTCAGTTTCCAATTATTTAGTTTAACTTATGTGTCTACCAGTGTGGATTTCTTGTTTATCTAAAGTGCTTTTAATATTTCTAGACTTTTTTTCTCTTTTTATTTTGTCTTTATATTTCTAATCTACTGGCTCTCTTATCTAACTTATTCTGATTAGGTGATTAATGAAGAATAATTTAAAATAAAGCTAGTTTGCAGGTGGTTCTACAAAAAAATTTGCCAACAGGATAGATCACATTATGAGAAGTGAGTGATGTCATAGAAGGCAAAGTGGAATGAAGAAAGGTACCAGGAAGTTCAAGAATGCAAATAATTGAGGACCTTAAACAAAGAAAGAAGATTAAGTTTCAGAATATAAAAAAGACTGTGGCTGATGCCGGGATCACGATCAACTTAACGTAAAGGACCTCCTCGTGTGTTTAAATGGAAGCGATCATGATGCACTTAACTTAACGTTGACTTACAGTTAACTTAACATAAGATATGTCTTGGGAGGTCTTTTACTTTACTTTACGTTACTTGAAGGGTATAACGTGATCTAGCCAGCAAATCATTATACGAGTGACGTCAACAGGGCTATTTAGTAATTCATTTGTTGGTATTAGGACAAATGTTTACTCTTTAGCGTAAGTTCTAGTGATCAGACATTGAAACAAAATAATTAAACTAAAATAGGGAGCTAAATTTATCAAAAAAGTTTAGTAACAGATATTTATTATATTGATTGAAAACTGTAAACATTCACAGATCATCACTTTACAAATAGTACAAAACCACAGATCATACTTGAGAATGCATGTGTTTGGCTCGAGTTATTACGTTAAGTTAAGTGAATCGTGATCACACATAAGTTAAGTTAACTTTAAGTGAATGTTACATTAAGTTACGTTAAGTTAACATTAAGTTGATCATGATCCCGGCATCAGGGTTTAATTTGGACAAGGTACTGAACCTGTTGACAGATAGAACACCTATAGTAATAGTTTATCTTTATTGTGCTTAGCTTCATCATGAGTGGGTGTAATTTATAAAAACATCATGTGGTCATAACATTGTTGGATAGGCCTATTTTCATTTGTCCTCCTACTTCTCTTCCAGAATGTATTGAAACTTGGGGTCAGAGTAAGCTTTATTTATTTCATTTTAGGCTCTTTTACATTGTTATGGTACAATGTTTGGATACTTTATTCAATTAATTGATTGACACCAAGATATATGAATTTTCAACACTTTTAATAAATACTATAACCAAACAAAACTCAACAATAGAATGCTCAAATCATTTTCGAAATGTTAATAGCCTATTGATGATGATTTATAGCTTTCTCATTATGCTTTTAGTTACATCCATGATCCTGTGCACAAAAACGACTAATACAGGTAAATTTCTCATGATACTTTGTGCTACACCAATAATCCTGGCAGCCTAGGGGTAAGGTGTCAGACTTCTGTGCTGGGGATCTCCAATGTTCAATCCTCGGTCCCGACACAGACTTATCTGATCACCAAACCCTTCCTTCACTTCTAACAAGAGGTGTATTAATCACAACTTGTGAATGTGGGGAATGCCAGGCCTCCACCGTGGTTCGGATTCCACGTTAAACGGTAGGCCCTTCATTTCATCTCACAATCACCCTACTATTACACATTAGTGTAAGTGCGTATAACCCAAACGGGTAGTAAGACGTGATGGTGGTGGAGGTAATAATCCTGCACACTAAAACAGATATGGCATTGTATGATGTGTAACACACACGTTTTAATTATCACATTAAATAGTGTATTTCATCTAAAATCATAAATTTAATTTAATAAAACCTAAACGGTTAGCTTAAGCTGTGTTGGGAAAGTGTCATAGGGCTAATAATGTATGTGTGTGTATGTATATGAACTAACTAGTTGTCTTATTACAGCAATGATGTCATCAGATGATGTGAAATACCCTGTAACTTCAGTAAGTGAAACCTTATCATATTAATTTTCAAGTTTTTTTATGATAAAATTAATTCTGTGTGTTTATATGTTTGGAAAAATGATATCAATATTTAGATTAAGCAATTTAAAAAAAGAAAAAGTTGAGAATGGAACAAATAAAGTGTATTATCCCCTTATGCAACATAAGTAACCAGATACAAAGGTTGCATTTATTGGGAGATGTTTAGTCCTTCAACATGGAGATTGATATATGCAGTGCCACGTGACATTACTATCAAACAGGTATTTTTAAAAAGAATTTATTTTAAAGATGGTTATACGAGAGAAAAGAGAAAATTTCCTCCTACTGTTAATAAGCCGACTTTCACAAAGCCAGGTTCAGGTATTGGCCTCACCCCCTTCCCATGTAACAGCCTCGTACAGCTTACTCAGACTGATATTTACAAAGAAAACAAGTACAGATATGGAGGTATGTTGTGGAGGTGGGATTGCTGCTATCTATACTATTGTGTTCAGACCACCACTCTTTTACAATGAACAATTTAATAGAATTGTTCCACTTGAAAATGCTAGTTTTTTTTTAAAACTCCACCTCATAGAACTGTATCCTTTGGGTAATATACACTGTAGTGCTGTTTTAACTGATAACTGCAACCAACACTATCCAGTGCCCAAGGTCTCAGCCTGGCTCAAGGAGCGCATAGAAAATTCCTTAAATCTGAGTTTCTGGTGAATACTGTAACTTGTCTGTACCTTAAATAGTGTTGTAAATATTTACTAAATAAGCCACCAAGATATAACTTGACATCTGGCAGGTTATTAAATAATTAAGATTTGATGTTTATCAAGTAGAGTCCTGTGATTATAATTAATAACTTTAAGTGCCATGAATATATAAAAATATATTTTAAATGTTAAAAACAAACCTGGCTTCTAGTTGTTTAGGTAAAAAAAAAAAAAAGCTATCAACTATGTATTTATCTAGGATAGTGGACAGAAAAACTCCACCCACATACCACAACCACAATAAACTATGCGTTTTTATCCAACGTTGGAGAATGAAAAATAACTAACAAAATGTTAGTTCCAAAACATTCCATTGATAGCAGTAGATAGAGAAGTTTAGTTCTAAAGTCGATCATAGAGCACATTATATGTAATAACTTAGCTTAAAAATTTCTCATAGATTAAGATAAAAGAAAAATTAATTATAAGAATATACGAGCCAATTTTAAGGCGCTATAATTTCTATGTTTGAATCTGCTCTACAATCATCGTGGTGGGAATTATAGTAATAAGTGTGTATACCAACAATGCATAGGTGTGGAACCTGGGTCTTTTTGACATTTAGAGCACATAGCCTTTAAATGCCATTTGATGCGCAAAATCGCGCCCTAAACAAGACAAATTTAAAGCGCTATAACTTATATGTTTGAATCTGCCCCACGATTAGCGATGGAGGTATTTATAGTACTAAGTGTATATATCGACCTTACATAGATGTTGAACCTGGGTCTTCTGGAAATTTGGATCACATCGTTTTTAAAAATTTGATGGTTCACAAACTCGCGCCCTATACTTGCTAACTTTAAGGTACTATAACTTCTATGTTTGAATCTGCCCTACGATTAGCGATGGAGGTATTTATAGTACTAAGTGTATATATCGACCTTACATAGATGTTGAACCTGGGTCTTCTGGAAATTTGGATCACATCGTTTTTAAAAATTTGATAGTTCACAAACTCGCGCCCTATACTTGCTAACTTTAAGGTACTATAACTTCTATGTTTGAATCTGTCCCATGATCACTGATGTTGGCAATTATAGTACTAAATATATATATCGACCCTACATAGGTGTGGAACACGGGTTTTCTGGAAATGTAGAGCACATAGCCTTTAAATATTCGATGGTGCAAAAAAACTCGCGCTCAGTACTCTTTAAATTTAAGCGCTGTGACATATAGGGTCAGCTGCTGTATTCTAATTGTTTACTAGCTAATCATAACACAATGCAATACTTGTTTTATAATTCACAATCAAGAACACTACAATATTATACAAACACGCCTCTCAAATTAGACCTTGTGGTCGCAAAGGGGTGGTATTTTTTTTCCGCAAAATATAATTCAATATGGTGCATTGTCATTTATTTTTGTCAATGGGTTAGTAAAAATGCTTCAAAATCTTATAAATGCTCTATAATTCGATAAGCTACATGTATGTAGGCCTACTCTTAAAGTTTAGCTGTTGTTGGATCTTTGCAACGAATATAAAATAGACACCCCAGTTCCAAAATCAGCAAAATCCTTTGTATAGCTCCAAAATCAGTCAAGTACATTATAGTAATAAGCTTAAATTGTATTTCTCATGTCATATTATACGTTTTATTTACGAAAACTGAATTTTTCATAATCAAACAAATTTTCTTATTGATAGCTTGAATTAGAAAAATTATGCAAGTTTTTTTCACTCTCACAAAAAAAATGGATTTAACGAAATTTGCCAATGGGCCATTATATAAAATAAGATCTCAAAGAAATAAATACTTATGGATGTCAATCATCTTTTAAAAAAATAGGTTCCTATGACTTTAGATTAATTTTTTACAATTCTAAGCATGGACCTTGACATTTGTAACAACTTTTTTAATTAAAAAGGGGATATCGTTATTCATAAACCGGGAGTAGCACCAGCTCGGGGTTGGAAGCTCATGGGTTTGAGAGTTGCTCGTCCTCGTGGTGATTTCCCTTGCTTGGACTGGTTAAGAAGCTACCTGTGAGATGATACACTTCTGGAGGAATCTACCCAAAAAACGGTTAAATCACTGTTGAGGTCATCTATGTGGAACGGAATAGGACCTCCTCTTCATACTCGCCACACACTGAATGGTTGGTAGCGAGTACCTTCTGGGAAAGCTGATCATGTCATCTCCATGAGGTCTATGCTGTGCAACTCAGGTTGAAATACCTTTCCAGGGTGATTCCTGTGACTAGGCACCCGATATACTTCGATGGGTTGATGCCCCTTTTTGAGCGTCTAGCACTCATGTAAGGAGGATCCAATTCCGCCCACCAATGGAAGCTATCCATGGTTAGGGGGTGGAAGGTCTCCAGTTGTCCGGTGATTACAGGGACCGATGTTGGGCAAGGGGCCATCGGTTCCTAAAATGCCTGCTGCGCACGTGAAAGTGCATGGCTACACTCGAAGGGAACAGCCACGATGGGTTAGAGGAGCCTTGTAAAAAATTCCTTTGCCCCAGACAAGTGGATGCCAAACCCTTAAACGACGGGTGAATTTCCACTTTGAAAAATCTCTGACTTATTTAAGCTGTAAGATTATCTACGTATTGGCGTGCCTTTATTTTATTTGTAGAACGTATAGTTGAATTTCTTTCAAAGCTACTTATATATATAATTTTATTTATTAATTAATAAATATTTTGCCTTTTGAAATAACTTAACTCATCTCAAAGGCATTTCCTTCACAAGTAGTTCATTTAATCAGTTGATGCATTTCATATCCCTTGATGGCTCACTCATTTTTTAGTATATAATGTGGACCTATTTCACTCTTATCAGCCTATTTGTTAATAAGATGCCCTTTCATGATTATTTACAACTATACATATTTTCTTTCTTTTATACAATTTTAAATAACCTTTTTTTTTTATCATTCTTGGTTTAATTTCCTTTGACGTCTTATGGTAGTACATTCATAATACAATTTGTTTATCTTGATGCTTGAAAAATTTTTGACTTACTAATACTATGCCTAATATAATAATGTACAAAATCACTATCTTCTAAACATAAATGCCTATGGACGCATAAAATAACAATTTTATGTTACATTATTTGAACAATATTCTTTCTGTAATCTAAGTACTTTTTTCTTTGTGTTGGCTATTCCCCATACTCAAATATATCTACAAGTAGCCCCACGGCTTCTTTGGTGCTGACTGACAGCTTTGAAACGTTACCAGACCAAATTATGTATACCTACGCTGGACCAAATGATCTGTAAAAATATGTGTTTAGCAGCTGTCACTTCCAACGGTCAAAATTTAGGTATATACCTAAATGTTGACTGTCAGAAGTTAGCTGTGAGCTGTAACTTGTGCGAATTGACTTGAATAGGGTGAAGGAAATTTCGATACTATCAGTGCTATCCAGAGTCAAATATATACTTACTACTGCTAGTTTCGAACCTGAATATTGATAGTGGCGGCGTTATTAAAATTTAGAATAATTTTTTCAAAAAATTCAAAATTAATCAATCAGAATAAATCAAATCATTTTGAGAGTGGCAGATTCCACCAATCATAAACAGTCTGAATAAATGGAGAAGAGGAAAAACAAAAATAGAAAGATATTGAATTTTGTAATCAAAACTTTTACAATAGATACATTTTAAAAATTTCTTGGCATATAATTATTTTAAAAGAACATTTTATATTTCAACAACCGTACTCAATACTCACCAGAAAAACTTAGAATTTTCAGAATACCATTAAGCTTCAAGATCTTTCCCCCCACCTCCTTCCTAACATCTAGTTTTGAGAATATTATGCACCCAAACTCAGGAGTGGCACTATTAATAGTCCTAGTTTCACATGCCTAGACCTTAAATAGAAATTAATCTGATATACTTTTTCGAAATTAGCGGTAATGAACATAAAAGTTTTGTGTGTGTGTATATATATATATACACACACACACACACACACACACAAAACTTTTATGTTCATTACCGCTAAGTATATCAGATTAATTTCTATTTAAGGTCTAGGCATGTGAAACTAGGACTATTAATAGTGCCACTCCTGAGTTTGGGTGCATAATGGGGGAAAGATCTTGAAGCTTAATGGTATTCTGAAAATTCTAAGTTTTTCTGGTGAGTATTGAGTACGGTTGTTGAAATATAAAATAAAATCTAAAAAAACAAGTATTCCCCCGAATTGTCTATATAAGCATCCTAAAGGGTAGAAATGGAGGTAAAACCTTTATTGATAAGTACACATATCTCTAAAACCATTTAAGATAGAAACATGAGATTAAGGGAAAATTCTCTTCTTAAAAAATAAATAAATGTGTTGAAAATTTTTCAAAAAGATCACTCAAGCGGTGAAGAGGTGGGTTTTTTCGAAATATAAAACTCTGGAAAATACTTTTTTTAAAAGACAAAGAAATGTGTGTTCATCATTTTTTTTTTAGAAATAATAACCAAACATGTCAAACCGTGAAGGGGGAGAGGGGGGGGGGGGCCTAAAAACGATAAATCTTTGAAGCCACCGCAACTCCAAACGTGAAACCCTGGAAAAATATTCTTCTAAAANGGGGGGGGGGGGGTCATAAATACGATATATCTTTGAAGCCACCGAATCTAGAAACGTGAAACTCTGGAAATATATTCTTCTAAAAATAAATAAATGTCTTAACAGTTTTTCGAAAAAAAAGAAAATAAACTAACTGAATAAGTAAATGGGAAGGGGGTGGTGTTTTCAAGTTGAGCTATATCTCTTTAACCTGTAAACATAGAGATATGAAATTTAGCAAGAATATTCACAACTACTTTCCTATGTGATAAAAAATTGTTAGCTAAAAAGATTGTGTTGGGAAAAAGGGTGGGGTTATTTCAATATTTACCAAACTTATACAAACACTTTATATAAGTGGTGTGGTCAATATCTGCAATTCGGCATTAAGAAAGTTTTTGTGGTGTGATACGATTTCGGATTTGTTATTTAGCAGTTTGCTATAATTTTGTGTAATGGAGATCGAAAATATCTTGGTAGATGGTATAGTGATGCCTCAACGTGTTGTGGTTATGAACGGTGTTGGAAGATATATTTTTTACGCGTTTTCATACACGGTGTTTGTCGATGACAGTCTAGACCATGAGCTGCGATTCAGATAGTAGACCATATATCTAAGAATCGGGACAGATTTAAGGTGTTTACCATGGATAATGAGAGCAACTTTGTCAGCAAGGAGACACGTACTGTGTAGAAACGTCGAAGTTTAGCACCTATGAGCTGGAGGTGGCAGGGCAGTTGTATCCCTGGAGGTTTGAGGTGTAACAGAATGGGCAATTATTAGACGGTTTTAGGGAGTCTGGTGAGGGTGTAAGGAGGCTCAAGTTTACTGGTGATCTGTCCGGAGGTTACTTTGATGTGTACCAGGCAATTGAAGAGCTACCAAATTTCTTCCAGTTTATTCCACATCAACCCAATATGCCTTCATTGCAATGTTCCAATTATTCCAAATAAACAAGGTTGAAAAAAATGCCCAGAAGTTAATCGTGCTACTGTTGCTGTATATTCACTGAATCATCTGGAGATTCATCGTGCTGCTGTTGCTGCATATTCACCGAAACATCCGGAGGTTCATTGAGCTGCTGTTGCTGCATATTCACTGAAGCATCCGGAGGTTCATTGAGCTGCTATTGCTGCATATTCACTGAAGCATCCGGAAGTTCATCGAACTGGAGTGGCGAGAAATGATCCTTCTCATAAAAAAAAAGACAGCAAAATGTTCCAGGTTCTAATAAAATAAACTCCGCTCTATGTTACGAGTCAGATAAGACCATTGAGTTAGGTGAATTGGATATCATTTGTCAGTGGTGTAAACGAAGAAGTGGAAGGACGAAAGTCCCGGCATATGCTGCAGTAACAGCAAGGTGCAGCTCCCTACCTTCGAGAAACTACCTGACCCCGTCCACAGTCTATTAACTGGGCAACACTCTCACTTCAATCACTTTCTGAATATCATCAGAAAATATAATGGATGCTTCCAAATGACTTCTTTCGGGACATACAGAAACCCCCATATGTAACATTTTTAACGGCAATATAGCCCTGGGGCTCCTAGATTGAAAAATTTGGGGGGATAGAGGCTCTAAACCAAACGCTGCAGGACATTTGCAGCTGTGACAAGCTGATGGGGTGGTGTTGCTGTCTTGTTGGCAAGGCACTTAAGGTAGACCCTGTCAGTAGTATTCTGGCGGACCCGAGCCGATGAAGTCAAGGTCTGCCTTGAATTTATCGGCTGCCACTAAAGAAAAATATGAGTTCATCTGAAAAGATAGCAAGGCTGAGGAATTTGCATAAAATCTGCTAGAATTGGGAGATGGTAAGGTGAAGGAGATAGATGGAAAGATAGCATGTGTCAATTAGTTAAGGGTATGAACAGTATAACTACAATCATTTATCCAGATCTAAAGAATATAAGATGGAAACCTATTTCATGGTTAAGGAAGAGGGCAATTATAACTCCTAGAAACGATAAGGCAAATTAGATCAACATCGTCCTGCTCAGCATGTTTGTATCAGAGATGATTTATCAGTCAGTGGACCCAGTAGTAGAGATGAAGGATGCTGACCACTACCCGGTAGTTTTTGCGCACCCTAGTGTGATACTGGTAGACATTCTAGAGAAGTGTGTGAAGAGGGAGCCCACAAGGACGAACCAAATATATATTTGCTTTATTTATGGTTCGAACAATATCAAAATTAAGATAAAAGTACAAATTAGGGGGCTGCGTTACCATAAAAAGTACTACAGATATCTTCTAGAGGTGTTTAAAATTTAGAATTTTTCCTAGCCTTCAGCAGTTATAGTGTTGTTCTAAGAAAAAAAAAAGGCCAGTTTCAAAATCAAACTTGGTACACCTCAAGTACTCCTTGATACTAAATACAAAATGACACCTACAAAACCTAAAATTAAATGGGCCAGTTTCACATATGAAAGCCATGGAAGATCCAAGGAGAGCTACAAATGGAAAATATTCAAAGAAAGCTAAAAATAATAGGGTCTCCTATTTAACACTATCACAAATTAGCTATTAAAAAAGGGGAGTCAAGTTAACTTAAACTAATAATATTTTTAATATGGTAGGGTCAAAAGTGACAGCATAAAAGCTACAACTGAGTTGCCAGTGGTTGTTATTTCAATCATATACAAACGTCTATCTCAGGCTCTGCCTTAAAACATGATTGAAGAATGACTTTGAACACGGGATGATCTCTGGATAGCTTATTGGTAGTAAATTTGGCGTGCTAAGCCACAGGCCCAGGTTTGATTCTCATGTATAAGTGTCATTTTTTAATTCATTCTAGTGTGAATTATATTTAAATTTGTGTGTATAAGCAAACCTACAATATTGAAAAGAATAAAAAAATAGCACACATGAACACTTATTTTTTATATCATTTGTAGGCCTACATATTATCTTTGTAATATTTAAAATAAAAAAACTAGTGGTGGACAGGAATGATTTTTTATTTCGGGACGGGACAGGAAATTTAAAACTTATTCTTTAGAATAATCTTAGATTTAAAATATAAGAACTTCTAAATTAATATAAGACTTGCTAAGCTAAATGTTAAAACCATCTTCGATGGCTGCATGGTCTAGGGCATAGACTAGACCGCCGATGAGAGGGATATTTAGTTTGATCTTGGTCGGGAGTATTACGGGTGGTTATCCCTAAATAGTTCCCACTCTATCCATGCAAATGAAGGCACAACTCTAAATTCAATCTTCCTCATTCCTAACACACTATAGTAATTAGTGCATAGGTGTATAACCAGAACGAGTAATAAAACACCGTGATAATAAAAACAATAAAAAATAACTTAATAAAATAAATAGAAGTGTGGGCAAATAGCATTTATCAAATCAAAAAACAGATTTTTGACTTAATATCAAAGAATACAATTAACAAAATGGTTAATTTTTTTTTACATTCTCCATGAAAATTATTTTTATTAGTTAATTTCGTTTTAAAATGAAGTTTTGTATTTAATACTACAACAATTAGTAAAACATAATGTTTGGCACATTTTTAATTCGTATAAGTATTAAACTGCAAAATACTAGTTAGGTTTGAAACCTCTTTTCTTAAATGTTTTCTTTGGGTTTGACATCCCTCGAAGGTGATTATTTAGCATCCCTTGTACTCTACTCCTTGTCTGGGTCAGTTTTTTATTCAATTCAATACTTCCCAATACTTTGACAAACCTAACCAACCATTTTAATTGTACAACTCTTCAAATTATTTGGAATTAATGCAAATAAATGAATATAAGGAATTTCATATTGTTTTTAAAATCTCATCTATTTCTGATTACTCACAACCTGTACACAATTAAGGTTTCACTGTGTGTGTTAAAGAAGAAGAGGGTTGAAATAAAACTAGTGTATTCAAATTAAAACAAATAATTCAAAGATACAAGCCACATAGTTCATTTCCATTCCCCAAATACAGCTTTACTTTGTTAGGCAAGTGTTAACCTTGATGTTGAACCAACGTGGTTATAAAATGGAGACAAATGAACAATAAAACACAAAGCACATACATCTTTGAAAAATACCTAAAAGTTTTTCTTATAAGTCAAGACTAAATAAATGTAAAAAGTTGACTTTTTATTCGTAATAAAATTGTTTCTTGTAAACTTAAATTATTTATTTATCTTGACATAGAAGAAAAACATGTACATGGTTTGAGTTTTGATTGTTCAATGCTGATTAAATAAATTGATAAAGTTAACTTTTTATTCATAATATATCTCCCTTTCCTGGGTTTGTCCTTTATGCTATACATTTTACATGTTCCTATCTGAGTGTCCTATCTTTCTTTACCATTTTTCCATTTTCGTCCTTTTGTTTTTTTCCCTCTTTTAGGAAGTTGTGTTGCGCGTTTCACACTCCTCCCTGATGAGTTCCGATAGAACAAAACCTAGGTTGAGGGATTGGGTGGTGACGATCGATTTTCTTTAAGAGGCAACTATTATCTCTTTGTCCAGTGGCAGCAATGTAAAGTGTGAACTGTGTTCTTATCATTGTAAAAGCTATATTGTGTTCGTCCCTTTTATATATTTCTATTCACCTTACCTGTATCTTCTTCCAAATATGATTCTTATTCATAATAATATTGTTCCTTGTCAACTTTATTTAATTTTGGCTTATTTAACTTAAAAGTCACTTTAAAATCTCATTGTATTAATATTCACATTCTTTTTAAAGTTTTTATTCACAGTAAAATTTTATTATTTAATTTACCAATTCTTTAATCTTGACCTATTTGATGTAAAGGTGTTTTATATACTATCAAGTTATATTGAATGAAGTATAATGGTGTTTGCTTATATTAAAATTTAGTAATTAAATTTTGACATTCTTTCTTATAATCCATTCATTATTACATTCATACATTCAGTTAAGTGTTAGATTACTGGTCTGAGGCCTGGTTGTTGAGTTCATCCTGTAATTACAGTTGATTCTGAACCACCAATAGGCAGTATTAGAGCTTAGTAAAATGCCTCCCTCTTAATCTATTCCTCCACCATTCTTCTCCTCACTTGAACACTTTGTTATCTGCTTCTCCCATCTCTTTCTTGGCCCATGGAATTTCCAGAAAAAAGTTCTAACTGCACTATTACATATTTTTTTCGTAATATATCTGTAACCATAGTCAATTTAAGTTCTCATCCTGGAAAATGTGTTCCCTCTAACCAATAACTTTTGGTAGGAACTAACATGAGTTGGATTTGGCTTTTATGACAGCCATATTGTGATTAAAGGCAAATATTTTAAATTTAAGAATTATATGTCTCTATCTTGCATCCACCTTTCCTATACCTTCTTTCAATAAAAAGACGTGTAAGAATGAGAAATTAAGCTGTAATTTTTCTATCAATAGCACTATATTATTTAAATTTGAGTGGATTTTTTTAAAATATTTCAGCCACAATAGACATTTTATTTACCACAATTCAGGAGTCTCCACCGATCCTCTAGGAAAAAACACCTCTTAACACACAGCTAAAGCACAAATTTTAAAATCATAGTAGTAACAATACACATGCAAAAACAATAAGCATTAATGATGGAAGGAGAAAATAGTGTATTTATTTACTTATAAAAAAAGGTTTATTTTAAAACATGAATAATTTTATTCCTATCTAAGATTTCACATTTATAGCTAGTAGACTACATATTCTGAAACAGCTTATTTTCGAGCCGAGATTGTATTAAGTTTAATTGTGAACTTACCCCCCAGAAATAAGTAGAAAATTATCTACAGAGTGGCCACTCAAACTTCAGAGTAAAATTTTAAAATTATTTTCAATTTTCTGATCAAAAATATAATTTTCTCGATTTGTTAAAAAGGATTTTCTATAGTTGTGAAACGTTGAACAAGGGTCAGCTTCGACCACTTAGAAAATGACGAAGCTTTGCCAATTAGAAATATTGAGAGCTTAAATACTAATTTATGGCCCAATTAATCGCATTCTGGGCTGTTGTATACATTACTAATTAATATTATATGAAAAAAAATATGAAGTAGTTGACTTGTTAGTAATGTGATAATAACTTAATTCAATATATAAAAATTAAATTATACAAACAAATGTATAAGAAAACTATTTCAAGTCATTTTAGTGCATAAGGCTACGTATACATAATTATAGTAAAATATTTTCTCAATCATAAAACCACAAAAAATATTTGAAATTAAATCAGACTTGGAGAATATTTCACATATTTGATACAAGTTTACTTTGAAATGAAACATTGGACTACACACTCAACCAAATTTTAATACTGGAGCAAGACTACTTTGCACAATTCATACACTTGACAAACTTTATTATCTATCTAAACAATTTAAATTAGTTCAAGGTGAGTCTTTGAATATAAAAAAGAACCTTAACCATTTCCTATTGGGTGATTTTACCAAGAGCCACTAGAGATCCCTCCCCCCTCAAAATAAAATTCATGGAACAACCATGGAATTACACAACATCCTCATCACACCTTTTTTAAAGTCAGGATCAAAAAGTCATCTTTCACCTTGTGATTTGTGGTCAGGTTAAACAGTAGTACTGTATTTTTAGTTATAATCATTTTCACTATTAGTAAAAAGAAATATAAGATGAGATTTGCAAGGAACGTACTTGTAAAACAGTAGAATGATTGTTAAACCTCAAGTCAATGAAACATTAAAAGTGAGTAAAGGAGTTAATTTCTTATAAGAAATCGATTTTATTTTTATTTTGGAATAAAATAAATAAATATGAATTGAAGAAGACAACACACAATATTTATTGAAGATAGAAACCTTAACCTCAGTGGGTATATAAGTTGATCGATTTTTCCTGACATAAGGTTTCTATCCTCATTAAATATTATTTATCTTCTTCAATTCATATTTATTCCAAAATAAAAAAGATTCCATTTCTATTTCTTCCTATAATAAATTAGCTGCTTTACTCACTTTTAATGTTTCATTGACTTGAGGTTTAACAATCATTCTACTGTTTTACAAGTACGTTCCTTGCAAATCTTAGCAGTACTGTATGCATACAAATGTGTTACACTCAGTGGTGGCAGACCCTTATATGTGTAAAGAGGGAGGGAGTGAGTTGTAAAAATTGTCCCTGGGGTCAAATGGGCACTTAGAAGCTATTTTGAATGGCATTCATATGGAAACATTTTGAAAATTAGACTCCTCTCCAAGATGTTTGGATAGTTCTCCCCCTGAAAATCTTTGAGCATTGGATACTCCTTAGAGCTAGTTAGAGTTAAAGATGTGTGAAGCTTCGAAAGAAATTTTGGCTTTGGCACCAATTAAAATATTGATAGCTAAAATACTCCATTTATGTTCAACTGTAGCCATTATGAGCTGTTTTGTACAATACAAATTAGTATTTATATGATAAAATCTGAAGAAATTGAATTGAATTGCATAACTTGATTTGTCAGATTAACAAGGAATATTACAAACAATTGTGCATTAAAACATTTTCCAATTTACTTTAGTCCATAAAGTAATATAAATAACCACAATATATTTTTTCAAGCATGAAACAATTCAAAGAAAAAGGATTTGAGCTTCAAGAATATTTCATATATTCGATTCGAGTTTGTTTCGAATTGCAAAAGTGGACTTGGCACACCCCTAGTTAGAGTGGTCCTTTATGGTATTTTTAGTTTTTGAATTGAATGTTTCTAGAATATAGTTGAAGTGGTCTTCCCCTAGCAAATGTTTGAAATTTTTATGTCACTAAAAGGTTATGTAGTATAGAGCACTAGGCTAAATCATAGTTTAAGTTAAGAGGGAAAGCCAGCACACTTACCAAGGTGATACTGGAGTAGAAATTGTTTAGATATAACACTAAAAACACATTTTTAGTGTTATATCAAAACAATTTCTACTCCAGTATCACCTTGGTAAGTGTGCTGGCTTTCCCTCTTAACTTAAACTATGTCACTAAAAGTTATTTATGGTGGTTGTTTTTGAATTCCTGATGGCCAAATAAAAGAACTTTTACTGATGCACAAGTTAAAGCATAATTCCTGGTTTTAACAATTAATGGCCACCCTGAGCTATAACCTTTGTTTATGGTTGTGATACATGACCAAAATAAATTTGGGTTGTTGAAAAACAAGGTGCTCGGAAGAAATTTGTCCCAAAAGGGGTGAAGATATTCGGGAGGTGGATATTACTTGATGATAAATTTCATATCCTGAACTAATTAACAACACATTGTTAGGGTAATCATATCTAGCAGATTATGGAGGGAAGGACATGCAGAGTAAGTGAAAGATCCAGAACTGTGTTCAAGGTATTGAATGGCAAACACAATGGTAAGAGCAAGGGTGTAATGAGGTGGACTGGATAAAACTAACTAAAGATAAGGATCAATGGTGTACGTTTGTAAATGTGGCAATTAACGTTCGAGTTCCTAATGGCAAAGAATAAGTATAACCTTAGTTTTTCTTAAAATGAAAGTTTTTCAAAGAGTTGATGGATCATTAAGAAAGGTATTGATTATAAATATATATCAATAATAAATCAAACTTTGATATCATAAACTGAAACTACGACATTATATTATAAATGCACATTGCAACCATAATTATATTATTCATTAGATTTAAAAGGCATAAAAATTAAATCTCAAGTTTTTTCAAATATAAGGCAACCCAAAGGAAGCGCCGGCTAAGAAACTTTATCACACTATAGAATATTTGTTTAGTTTAATAAACATAATTTAAATTTTTGTACTTTCATAGGAAGTGTTCTCATCTCGTGTCTCGAATTCTCACACATCTCTTGTTTACAAGTAAATACTAATTGTAATGTACTTAACAGCCCACAATATAAATCATCGAACATTAATATGTAGCTTAGAGCTTAAATTTTTAAAGTTTTAGCTACATAGTTGTCAAAGCAGGAATTATTTCTAAAGCATAGTCAAAACTAACAAATATTAAATTCCAAGCCAAGATATTGGAAATGTCCGACAGATTAAAAAAAAAAATGCAATAAAATTATTAAAATATAGAGAGTGGTAGAACAAATATTTACATTCTTAAAAGTCTTTAAAACTTTTGAAAAGAGCAAAAAAAAAAAAAAACATTTCTTTCTTTAGAACTTGGGTAGTTCACTATATCGTGGAGGTGTTGTCCAGCGGGCGGATGATGTTCGTCGAACACAGTGTGGGTTTAGACCATTGAAAATATTGCTTAGGTCTGGTGTTTTAGAAGCATATGTGATCCATTTGCACAAAATAGAATGGTCTATTAAAGCAAAACCTCTTAAATCCTTGAAATTCTTTGCTGAACCTGTAAAACATGTAACATTTCAAACATCCATTAAGTTACACTTTATTAAAAACCATTAAATGATAAAGTGCTATTAAGTAGAAATGAGGCCTTCATATTTTCAAATTACTATGAATATTCTAAAACAGAGTTTAAGTTATTAATTATTATGATTACAGTTGGAATGAATCCACTATTTTACGAATCCAAATCTTGGAAAAAATTATGAACCTCGGAGGAAATAAAAATATAACGAAAATAAAATGAATTATTACCTTATGGCTTGGAAATGTATAGTAATACAGTGTAGAAACACTATAATAATATGAATAAATGATAGTGAAGGAAGCCAACCTGAGAGGATAGTTAGGTTAGGCCTGGATAGGAACACACCCGTGTTTCCTCGCATAATGGCCGCACCCTGTTTTTCAGTCTTGGTTTATAAAATTTCACACTAAATTTTATTTTTTAAAAAAAGTGTGTTAAAAGTAGTTAAATTTTTACCTCTGTTACTGTCATAGCAGGTTGTATTATATTCGAGACAATTTATGTTTCATGTTTAACACCTAAAAAATGTAGTAATATTATATTTGAGGTCGTACTATATTTGGGCCAATACAGTATTAAGTGAGAGAAAAAAAAATTAAAATTCAAAAGTTTCACATAATGGTCGCATCCTCCCCCCCCCCCCCCCCCCCCCCCCCCCCCCCCCCCCTCCC